>JARPMJ010002918.1:0-104093 GCA_033366665.1 Phoxinus dragarum
CGCTGCTGGAAAAAGGGGCCATAGAGTGTGTTCCCCCACCAGTCAGGGAGTCCGGGTTCTACAGCCGGTACTTCATAGTTCCAAAGAAGGATGGAGGGTTGCGTCCAATTTTAGATCTGAGGCATCTGAATCGGTCTCTGAGGAGATTCAGGTTCAAGATGCTCACTATTCCCATCATCGTGAGTCAAATTCAATCCGAGGATTGGTTTGTCACGATAGATCTAAAGGACGCCTACTTCCATATCTCCATCCTTCCATCTCACAGGAAGTTCCTGAGGTTTGCTTTCGGGGGCGAAGCTTACCAATATCGGGTTCTTCCGTTCGGCCTAGCACTCTCCCCTCGCACATTTACCAAGTGTATGGATGCAGCTCTAGCACCCCTGAGGCTCGAGGGCATCAGGGTGCTCAATTACATCGACGACTGGTTGATATTGGCCCAGTCGCGAGAGCTGGCGATTCGGCATCGAGATGTCGTCCTCGCCGCATCCAGAGCCTGGGGTTAAGACTCAACACGAAAAAGAGCGTGTTGACACCAGCCCAGAGAACAACGTTCCTGGGAGTGGTGTGGGACTCGGTCACGATGCGGGCTCAGTTGTCTCCTGCTCGGATCGAGTCTATCCTGACCACAGTGTCCAGGATAAAGCTAGGCCAGGCAGTCACTGTCAAACACTTTCAGAGAGTGTTGGGTCTCATGGCAGCAGCGTCCAGCGTGATACCTTCTGGCCTGCTACACATGAGAGCCTTACAGTGGTGGTTGAGAACCAAGGGGTTTTCCCCGAGGGGGAAACCCATTCCGCTTGATAAGGGTTACGCACAGATGCCTTCGTTCCCTGTCAGTTTGGAAGAAGCCTTGGTTCCTGTCCCAGGGTCCCAAATTGGGAGCGTTATGTCGCCGAGTATCTATTTCGACAGACGCCTCCCTCACGGGCTGGGGCGCGGTCATGGACGGCCGTTTTACGAGAGGCCTCTGGCAGGACCATCATTCCTCTTGGCACATAAATTGCCTAGAAATGTTGGCGGTGTTCCGGGCTCTGAGGAGCTTCCTGCCAGACCTCCATGGTCGCCATGTCCTTGTGAGAACCGACAACACGTCGGTTGTGTCTTATTTGAACCACCAGGGGGGTCTGAGGTCGCGCCCTCTGTGCAGACTGGCGCATCAGATCCTCCTGTGGTCCCAGTGGAGACTATCGTCTCTCAGGGCGATGTATGTCCCGGGGGACCAGAATCAGGGAGCAGACGTACTGTCGAGGCAGGGGCTGAGGCCCGGGGAATGGAGACTCCACCCCGAGACGGTGGAGTTGATATGCGAGAGGTTCGGCCCGGTGGAAGTGGACTTGTTTGCGTCTCGAGAGACGTCACACTGTCCACTGTGGTTCTCCCTCACGCACCCAGCCCCACTGGGGTTGGATGCCATAGTACAGACGTGGCCGAGGCTACGTCTGTATGCTTTTCCCCCGATCGCTCTGCTCCCAGCAGTTCTGGAAAGGGTCCGTCGAGACGGAGTCAGTCTACTCTTAGTAGCCCCGTTTTGGCCGGCCCGAGTATGGTTCTCGGACATCATTTCACTCCTGGCAGGCCCGCCATGGCAGATCCCTCTGAGGAGGGACTTGCTGTCCCAGGCATAGGGCTTAGTTCTCCACCCTCGACCCGAGCTGTGGAAACTATGGGTCTGGCCCCTGAGGGGGCACAGTACCTAGAAGCCGGCCTGTCAGCTGGAGTGGTCGAAACCATATTAACTTCCAGAGCTCCCTCCACGAGGAAGTTATACGGCCTTAAGTGGAATGTATTTTCCATTTGGTGCAGAGAGCGTGATTTGGACCCAGTTAACTGCCCAGTGGCTTCAGTACTGGAGTTTCTCCAAGACCCGCTTTTCTGCCGGGCTTACCCCGTCCACACTCAAGGTTTATGTGGCTGCCAGGCCCGGCTATTTGCCCAAAGTGCCATCTAATGTGGCACGGCCTATGGTTCTGCAGGCATTTCATCCACCACCTCACGTGACGGCGGATGAGGAGAGACTTCATCTGCTCTGCCCTGTCAGAGCACTGCAGTGTTATATCCGTAGGTCCTCCTCATGGCGGAAGTCAGACCAGTTGCTGGTGTGTTTTGGGTCGCCCAAGAAGGGGCTTCCCGCCTCTAAACAGACCATCAGCAACTGGATCGTTCAGACTATTTCCCTGGCCTATCAGGTGCGCAATTTGCCTTCACCTATGGCCGTGAGGGCTCACTCCACCAGAGGCATGGCGTCCTCTAGAGCCCTCCTTTCAGGGGTTTCTATCCATGACATATGTGAGGCGGCTGGCTGGGCCACTCCGCACACATTCATGAGGTTTTACAGTCTGGACCTTCCCTCTACACCCGGTGCACGAGTGCTTTCGTCCTAAGTTGTGCCTGAAGACAGCTTCACACTAGGATGAGCGGGGTTCGTTGTGGTATAGTGGGTATCTCGTTCCCCTAGTGTCGTAACCGACGCAGTTCGAGTTCCCTCGAAAGGGAACGTCTCGGGTTACGTATGTAACCCTTGTTCCCTGAGAAAGGGAACGAGACACTGCGTCGGTTCGCCACACCTCACCCCGCCTGGAGCACTTGCTTCATAGCAAAAGCTGACATTCCTGTGTGCCGGCGTGCTTTTGTGTACATCCGCTTATGCCGTCACACTCTACGTCATCACGCAACGCCAATAGGATTGGATTCGGTTTCATTCATAAATTCAGACGCGCTACGCTGAAGGGCGTTCCCCTAGTGTCGTAACCGACGCAGTGTCTCGTTCCCTTTCTCAGGGAACAAGGGTTACATACGTAACCCGAGACGTTTTCTAAGTCGGCTAAGATCTCCATCTTCGCTGTTAATGCGCTTTTAGAGAGAAATGCACCTTTCATACGGATTACTTAATCAGAACAAAATGTATTAGCTTTAGATTCGAATTTGTTCGTTTTAAAGTGGACATTTCAAGCTTTAGATAGGCTATATTTTGTTTCAGTTCTCGCGCTCCAGTTCACGGAGATCATGAAACTGATTGTTTTATTTTATTTTACAAAAGCACAACGTTTTCTTGTAGTTACAAATAATGTATTATTATTTTCAGTATGACCAGAAATGATGGAGTATTTTAAATTATTTCACTATTGATAGGAAAAAGTGTTCGCGCGCGCGCGCCTCCGTGCCATCCAGTGCGCGTTCCACACTCCGCTCCACAAACCCTTGGATATGCGTCAAAATCTTGTGTTTATTTGTGATAATCTTAGTCCTGTATTATTATTGTCTAACCCGTATTATGAATGTCATTTGACGAATTGCTTTGTTCCTTTTTTGGATAAAAGCGTCTTCGAAATATAGCCTAGTAATAATGATGATAATTATTATTATTTGCGGACACGGACCCCAAACACACCGCGTCTTCAGGTGACTGTAAATGCGCAAAAACTGTTTCCATTGCAGTTTTGCGAAATATTCCTTTTTCGAATTGCCTGAAAAACCACCTCATGCGAGCGTAAAAACTTTTTTTGCGATAAACGCGAGTTTTTGCGAAATTGACGTGTTTCCATTGGGCGTATTTTCAATTCGCAATTTCAATTTGCGCAATTTGAAGGGTAATGGAAACGCATTACTGAACCCAGTCCGTGCGCGCATGCCGGGCTTAACTCACAAAAATAAACACTGAAGTTTATAATTTCTGTTGTTGTTTTTTTACAGGGTCATAATATATCATATCTTTAGTTTGTCAGTGCGTTTTGTGGTGTTAGGAATTGTTTTTCGGCGCATTTCAGCACTAACTCAAAACGTGCGTACATGTACACCACCTCCTGAGCTGGCGTAGGATTTGAGCGTGCCGTACGCCAACGTCCATATTGATAAATCGCAAAGTCACCGTGGTTTTGGGTGTACGCCAGGTGTACGCTGGAAATTTGGTGTACGCACTTTTGATAAATGAGGGCCATTGTGTTGAGACTGTCACTAGGCGTCGCACTTGAAAGCCCCAAACATTTCAGGCCATTTACATTTACATTTATTCATTTAGCAGACGCTTTTATCTAAAGCGACTTACAAATGAAAACAATAGAAGCAGTTCTACCAGAAAGACTCGGGAGATAAAATGATGTAATGAAGCATACATTTATTGACAGCCCAGCAAGCATTATTTATAAAGTTCTTTGGCGTAGGCCCCGTCCATAGTTCGTATTCCGAGGGTAGCGGATCTGCATCTCCTGCCTGAAGACGAAGGCAGGGGCACAGCCGACCCCCCTTGGGGGTATGGACAGGACCATCCTGGTGGTGGTGGGGAGGGTGGAGGTTGTTGTCGCGTCGGCATCTGCGAACTCAAACATGTGTAAGTACCGATCTTTTATACAGAAAGTATAGAGACGTATTTGGATAGAAATGAAGGTAATAAGTGACGTAGTAATTAAGTCTTCCTGGCAGAACTTAAGCTAAAGCTTTCATTTAAACTTGTGGTGTAGTGTTGGGTTGGCCGGGACCACAAGCAACTCTGTCTTCGCCCAGTCCAACTATGTACTCTGGTCCTTCATCCAGCTACAAATGTCTGTCAGGCAGGCTGAGATGCGAGCAGCAACCATCGGATCATCAGGCTGGAATGAGAGGTAGAGTTGTGTGTCATCAGCGTAGCAGTGATAGGAAAAGCCATGTTTCTGAATCACAGATCCAAGTAATGTCATGTAGATGGAAAAGAGAAGTGGTCCAAGCACTGAGCCCTAAGGCACCCCAGTAGCTAGATGCTGGGCCTTGGACACCTCACCTTACCCCCTCCATGACACACTGAAGGACCTACCTGAGAGGTAAGACTTGAACTATTGCAGTGCGGTTCCCGAGATGCCCTTCATCTTAAATTGACAGGAGGATCTGATGGTTAACTGTGTCAAAGGCAGTAGACAGATCCAGCAGGATGAGAACTGAGGATTTGGATGCTGCTCATGCCAGTCTCAGAGCTTCAATTACAGAAAGCAAGGCAGTCTCAGTTGAGTGTCTGCTTTTTAACCCTCTGGGGTCTGAGGTGTTTTCTGGGTCCTGGAGGTGTTCTGACATGCTCTGACATTTGCGCTTATTTCTGTTACTTGTGACATTTTCATGGCTAAAGTCTTATTACACTGTATTCAGCACAAACTCTGCTACAATAGTATATCAGCAGGATGTATGTAAAAGTTTGTAGTTTTGAGATAATGATGTTTATGCGTGGTTTGTGAAAAAAAGTCACTGAAATAAGGTGTTAATACCCATACTGATTATTTCTTCACAAGACTTTTGAAAATTGTATCATGTAGCCTAAAATATTTGTTTCAAAACTATGTGAAAATCATCCTGCATACTCATTCAGATAAGACAATATATTGATTTAAAATGTGTAATACATGTTTTGTGTAAGAAAGCTGTATGCGAGGAGACGTTAACAATCCATGCATATTGAGTGTTTCACACCTGAGAAAGACAAAGACCCTCCCATAATGGCCCTATTATTAGGAGCTCTCAGGCACTATCATTATGAGGCACAAAGAATGACTGCATTTAAAAAAAATGGCTTTTTGGGATTTATTTACAACACAACATAATCCAAAGATACACAAAAAAGGACAAAAAAAGCACATTATTGAGCACACTGATCACACCTTTGTGCCATTCCTGAAACATAGGTGTCATACATACCTGTCATTTCCATGTTGTTTGATTTTTCATTTTAATAATAATAATAATAATTCATTACATTTATATAGCGCCTTTCTGGACACTCAAAGCGCTTTACATAGAAGGGGGGAATCTCCTCAACCACCACCAATGTGCAGCATCCACTTGGATGATGCGACGGCAGCCATATTGCGCCAGAACACCCACCACACACCAGCTTACTGGTGGAGAGGAGACAGTGATGAAGCCAATCAGTATATATAGGAGGATGATTAGGAGGCCATGATGGACAGTGGCCACTGGGCAAATTTGGCCAGGATGCCGGGGTTACACCCCTACTCTTTTGAAAGACATCCTGGGATTTTTAGTGACCACAGAGAGTCAGGACCTTGGTTTAACGTCTCATCCGAAGGACGGATATTTTACCATGTAGGCCTACATGTAGCCTACAGAGAATCATGTGCATGTTTAAGTCAGCAGGACTCCATCAGTGGTCTCTCATCTGGTCCCTGTAAAAACAAAAAACAACAACAAAAAAAACAACAACTGTGAACATGGTGATATCAAGATAAACTATAGGGCTGCACGATTGTGGGAATCCATTCTTAGATTTTTAAAATTGGGTAAAAATTGCGATAAAAAAAAAATAGCCTATGAAAACCTTGTTGTGTCTTGTAGGCATATACGTGCAGTGCTGCTTACAATAATAATAACAAGCCTATAGCAGCTAGGCAGCCTATAAATCGTTAAACACTTCAGTAACACTACACTAGAGTAAAAATATAATTGATTATCATGTTACTTCAAATGTTTACAATTGTTATGATGTTATGAAATGAGATTGGAGTAAAAAATTGCGTTTTGCTTTTCAAACAGACAGCGCGACTGACTCAAACAGACAGCGCGTGCAAGAGAACATTTACTGAAGCGATGGAGCTGCTGAATGTGAAGTTTATGCAACAATAACACTAACTAATATAATTCCGAATTATTTCTTACCTCAAAATCTTTGTCTTTATCTTTGGACACGATCTTCTGTCTTCTGGCGTTCTCGGCTGTCGACGACGCCAAGAACAGAGGATACCTCTCCCTGCTGCCGGTCGAGGAGCCTATCGCAGCGCACTTATTCCCGCCCTCCGCTGGATGGCGTACTAAGATGGCGCTGCCCTCAAAGGCTTGCCGCACGACGTCATCCCTGCTCCGCCGCGCTTTCTCTGCCGCCGGACAGGCCATGTCAGCGTTGCACACCATGGCCACGCTACAGATCTGTGGTCCCTTCACGCTCACCGTGTCTGAGAGACATCTCTGGCTGACGCTCTCAGACATGTCTGACTCGGAGTGCACCGCGTTCCTCGACATGCCTCTTCGGGACCTCGGTCAATGATTTCACCGACAGGTATGCTGAGGTGCAAAAAGCGACACAGGCCATGAAGAACTTCCTCCCGAAGCGCTCCAGCTCTGCAGCAGGCCGTGCGAAACCGTCTGCTCAGAGCTCACAGCCTAAGCCTCCGCCCACCGCCTCCTCTTTTCAACGCCGCCAGACCCAGAGCTTCAGAACGCGCTCTCGCTCTTCCAGCCGCCGCCCCGCGTGGCCCGTGGCCGAAGATTGCATTGAAGCCAGAGGCCCCGAAGTCGTCCTAGCACTCCTAGGAAAGCAACGGTGTCCAAGTCCCGCTGCGGCCAGTTTTCCACCAAAGATTGTCGCTCGTCCAGTCCCAGGAAACGTGACTGGTCCAGCATATTTAGCAGCCAACAAGCCGGTTCCATTGCCCGCTTGCCTGCACACAAAAGCCGTTTTCACGGCTACCCAGATAAATCCATTAAAGAGTGTATTTTCTGGTGTCCCGGGCATGGCCGATGGTGTTTCATGTGTAGTAAGAATGCCCACTCTTCAGTGCCCATCCCTACACACAAGAACAGCCCCTCACACAGGGCTCGCGCACATACAATCGACTCAGATCGATTGCGCATTAAACGTAGCAAACGTGCCCACCCAGTGCCCACAAACGCTACTTCCTGCATGCCTCACGGTTTCTGTAAAAACGAAACCAGTGTGCAGGCGCTCTGCTCAGGCGAACGATGCTATAAAGGTGGTAAATGTGCCCGCTACCCTGCGCCCACGTCAACACACAAGCATGACAGTTCCAACGGAACTCGCCCAGCCATCCCCCCTCTCGGTTAACCACCACAGAGGAGTCGAGCTCTGTTATCAGCGCGGCCTCTGCCTCAGATGTCACGAGCACGGCGCTTATGTCACAGCTCTCCGAAGCCGCTGTATCGCGAGCCGATAAGAGCGCGCTTCGCACCCAGCCCTAGCTACCTGTGCAGACGCATGGGCGAAGCTTCCCGGGGTTTCAAAATGGGTGCTACACATCATAAAAGAAGGCTATTCGCTTCAGTTTCACCGACGCCATCGCCGCCACATGGCGCGCGTTGAGACCACGGTAGACTCGAAAGTAGCACATCTACTTAGAGCCGAAATTCTGAAACTACTGAGCAAAGGCTATAGAACCCTTATCTCAAGCTCAAAGCGAAAGGGGGCTTTACAGCAGATACTTCCTGGTACCCAAGAAAGACGGGGGTCTCAGACCCATACTAGATCTGCGGCAACTGAACAGAGCGCTTATGAAACGTCAGTTCAGGATGCTCACGACCAGAAAAATCCTTGCGCATGTTCGCCAAGGGGACTGGTTTGTGTCGATAGATTTAAAGGACGCGTATTTTCAACTACAGATAGCGTCACGTCACAGGCGATTTTTGAGATTCGCCTTCGAGGGTCAGGCATATCAGTACACAGTCCTGCCTTTCGGCTTGTCCCTGGCACCCTGTATATTTACAAAGTGCATGGACGCAGCATACTCCGGGGCATACGAGTGCTGAACTATTTGGACGACTGGCTCATTCTAGCCCAATCTCATCACCTCGAGAATCTCGGTCTCACAGTAAACTGGGAAAAGAGTTCGCTATTCCCCAGACAGATTATATAGTTTCTGGGAATAGAACTGAACTCGCTGTCAATGACAGCACGACTGTCACCCCAGCGCACGCTGGACATTCAGCGCGCAGTCGGCTCTTTTCGCTGCAGCGCTGTAGTCCCTCTCAAGAAATTCCAGAGGATACTAGGTCTGATGGCCTCGGCATCATCAGTTCTCCAGCTGGGCCTGCTGCGCATGCGTCCGCTGCAGTTCTGGCTCAAAGAGAGAGTGCCTCACAGAGCGTGGGCCGCCGGTCGGCTTCGCCTCAAGGTCAATCAAGCGTGCATTGCAGCTTTGAACCCTTGGGGGTCAAGAGACTGGTACCATTCA
Source organism: Phoxinus dragarum (assembly GCA_033366665.1). NCBI lineage: Eukaryota > Metazoa > Chordata > Actinopteri > Cypriniformes > Leuciscidae > Phoxinus > Phoxinus dragarum. Next base: position 8,937 of record JARPMJ010002918.1, read on the forward strand.
GGTGTAAGCCTGGGGACTTCCTCGAGGCTGAGGGTGGTGTCTACGGACGCATCCACCTCAGGATGGGGAGCGCTGCTCGAGGGCAGACCGCTCTTTGGCCAATGGTCAAAGCCTTTATTTAAACTGCCTCGAGATGTTAGCAGTGAGCAAAGCGCTCACGCGCTTTCGTCCCCTGATAAAGGGGTACCACGTCCTAGTACGTTCAGACAACGTGTCAGTGGTATCCTACATAAATCGCCAGGGCGGCCTCAGATCCCTGACTCTGTACAGGCTAATCAGACGCCTCCTGATATGGGTTCGCAGCAACCTGCTCTCGCTGAAAGCAGCGCACGTGCCAGGGCTCCTGAATGTAGGACCAGACAGACTGTCCAGGAACCACGTTCCGACAGGAGAATGGTCCTTGCACCCACAGACAGTACGGCTGCTGTGGAAGAAATTCGGCAGAGCGGAAGTAGACCTGTTCGCGTCTCAGGAAAACGCTGACTGTCCAGAATGTTTCTCGAAAAGCGAGGACGCGTTGACCCACACGTGGCCTCCCCGTCCTCTCTACGCTTTTTCCCCTATCTCCCTCCTGACACAGGTGGTAGAACGGATCAGGGAAGAAAGATGTTCAGTGCTGCTTGTAGCGCCACTCTGGACGAGCCAACCTTGGTTCCCAGTTGTGATGCAGTTAGCAAGCACCGCCCCGTGGCCAGTGCCTCTGAGGAGGGATCTCCTTTCTCAAGCCAACGGCTCGATCTGGCATCCTCACCCAGAGCTGTGGTCCCTTCATGTGTGGGCCATCAACGGGTACCCGCTGACCTCCCACAGGGAGTGTTAAACACGATCACGCAGGCCAGAGCTCCGTCTACGCGACGTCTCTACGCCTCTAAGTGGTCAGTGTTTTCTGGCTGGTGCACAGCTCGTGGCGTGTCACCCCTGAATTGCAGAGTGACAGAGGTTCTCTCCTTCCTACAATAGCTGCTGGATAAGTGGAGGTCCCCTTCCACGCTCAAGGTCTATGTGGCGGCCATAGCAGTGTTCTCTATGACAACACTTGGCCAGTCTATAGGAAGGAACGATTTAGTCATTCGCTTCCTTAGAGGGGAGACTGAATCCTCCCAGACCTCCCACAGTCCCTATATGGGACCTTTCTACGGTACTGGAAGCCATGAAAGGTCATCCTTTTGAGCCCTTGCAGAAGATTGATCTTAAACACCTGTCGTTCAAGACGGCGTTTCTTCTGGCTCTCGCTTCAGTGAAGCGCATAGGGGACTTACACGCGCTCTCAGTGAGTGCAACGTGCATGGTGTTTGGGCCTAATGACTCTAGGGTTATACTCAAACCTAAGCACGGTTATGTTCCTAAATCCCTCAATTCACCTTTTAGGGCACAGGTCATTTCCCTGTCTGCCCTACCGGTCACTGAAGGAAATGAGGACGAAAGCTTCCTCTGCCCAGTCAGGGCATTAAGAGCTTATGTGTCTCGCTCGTCTGCCTTCAGACAGACGGAGCAGCTCTTTGTTTCATTCAGCGGGCGTTCTAAGGGACTAGCCGCTTCGAAACAGAGCCTATCCAGGTGAATAGTGGACGCAATAGCGCTAGCTTACACAACCAAGGGCATGCAATGTCCATTGGGTGTCAGGGCGCACTCCACGAGAAGCATGGCTTCATCGTGGGCCTGGTCAAGTGGGATTGCCTTGCAAGATATCTGTATGGCGGCAGGCTGGGCCTCCCCGTCTACATTTATAAGGTTTTACAACCTAGAGGTTCCCGCACTACAAGCCAGGTTACTGGCGGTCTAGTACAGCCAAATCGTTAAACTGACACTGTCAGTCTTGAGTTATATGGCTATTATGAATAGCAGTGCGGCTCTAAAGTGCCATATATGGAAGATAGTGGCTAGAACCCTCTTCTTCCAGGATTCCCTGTGAATCCCCTGGGTGATTGTGCACTGTATGGACCCCGGGCAGTCGCCCTTTGAGTCTATGTTGTCAGATCCCAGCACGCACAGCGTTTTACATTAGGTTCCCCTAGCGTAGTTCTACGCAGTATGAGAGTATCTCTCGTAAAAGAACGTACTCGGTTACTAACGTAACCTCGGTTCTCTCTAGAGAGAGGAACGAGTACTGCGTATCCTGCCGTGCATGGACGCGCTCTGGTTGCTTCACTGTGAAAAATCAGAGATATGAGCCCGCGAGCTGCATTATATAGACCTAAGCCACGCCTTTTCGGCGGGACGTGGCGCAGAGGGTGCGAAGCGCTCTCATTGGGTATGACGTCACTCTAGGTCTCGTTCGATAGGCTCAAGCAGTTGCCTGCAGTCCTTCCACGCTCAAGGTCTATGTGGCGGCCATAGCAGTGTTCTCTATGACAACACTTGGCCAGTCTATAGGAAGGAACGATTTAGTCATTCGCTTCCTTAGAGGGGAGACTGAATCCTCCCAGACCTCCCACAGTCCCTATATGGGACCTTTCTACGGCGCGCAAGCTGTCTCGCCTAGTCTGTATGCTGCGGCAACGCGTTTTACATTAATACAAAATTAAGGATAATTTTCTTGGCTTCAGTATTCTCGTGGAAAAGTATTTTCCCCTAGGGTAGTTCTACGCAGTACTCGTTCCTCTCTCTAGAGAGAACCGAGGTTACGTTAGTAATCGAGAATATTTGTTTTCTTTTTGAATCAGGTCATTTAAAACTACACACTTAAATGATTATAAAGATATAGAGCTCATAAATGTGTGACAAGTATTCGCTGAGTTTTGATTATGTTTAGGGACGTGCTCAATAAAAAAAAGAAGCAGAAAGCACACCCTGTTTATTTTCTTTATTTTACAAAAGCACAACGTTTTGTTTAGATTGTAAGTGGACACATACAAAAGTAGACATCTCATAGATTCCTTTTTCATATTTCTTGAGTCTGTATGACCATACATGACGGAGTATTTTAAGTCTATGTTGCTGCTATGTAAAAAAAAAAAAAGCAAAACGCACCCACGCGTTTGCCGACCCCAGAGGGTTAAACCAGACTGGTTGTTGTCCAGGAGGTTGTTCTGAGGTTGTACAGAGGAAGCAATCGAACAGCAGGAGAGAACATCAGTCTGTGAGTGTTTACTTTTCTCAGTGTATAATACTTTATTTTAGCGCAGTTCTTGGTTGCTAGGAAACTTTTTTCTGTTTACTGTGTTTACTCTGGTGAAACGCGAGGTCACTCGAGGTGAATTTTGAGTTTCGCTTGGCTAAAGAGTAGGGCGTGGCCAATGCCAGTTAAAGTATTTAAGCTACCAATCTGATAGGACTTGTTAGAAGAAGCAATCAAACAGCAGGAGAGAACATCAGTCTGTGAGTGTTTACTTTTCTCAGTAGATTTTAGCGCGGTTCCTCTCTCTTGAGAGAACCGAGGTTACGTTAGTAACCGAGTACGTTTCCAATGAGCCGAAGAGAGCACACGTCACTCCTCTCCTCACAAAATTGCACTGCTTGCCGCTCGCATCAAATTCAAGTCACTGACGTTTGCCTACAGAATAGGGATGTTAACCGATGACCGTTTGACCGATGGTTGACCGTATCAACGTTAACCGATCAAAGTTTTCGGCAGTCGGTTAAAAAAAAAAAAGTGATCTCTAAATTATTCTATTATAGACAGTGGACTAAACGCTACTACAGTTAGCATCATTCCAATATCTTTTTGTGTGAAGAAGTGAACAAATCCCTCTCACTCAATCTTTCATAACTCGCCCGTTTATACTTAATAAACCAATAAAAACATTCGGCGCGAGGTCACAGCGTTTGGGTTCGCGCGCTCACAAGGTTTGCAGAAAGTAAAGGCTACAGGCTAACACACTCGCGGTTAGAGCCAGGGCAGACGACAGGAGTCGCGTGCAGAGAAGAGTAGTGTGTGTGGGACCATTTCACCAAACAGAATGACACAGATGTAACGTAAGTTGCAACTTGTGTAATACAGTGCTTAAATATGAAAATACATTACAAATACATTTCAGTGGTAACAGATAAGGTGATGATGATCATCTTTCTTTATTATTGTTAGCACTAACAGTTACCTCAAACTAAAGCGCCGTCTCTTCGGTTCGGAGCTGTCATTTTCTGAAATGAGCCGCGGCAATGTTTCAAATGAGCTTCTAATGCTAGACAAACGCCTTTATTTTCAACGCGATCACCTTGTACCCAAACCATTTCGAAACTAAGGAGCCATTTGTCCTCCGATTACATAACGTTACAAGCTCCTCGGCGCCGCGTTTGCGGGACTCATGTTTCACGCTGTTGGGGATTTTAAAAAAGTGACTTGAGTGGAAGGGGGGCGCCGGCGCCGTGTGTGTGTGTGTGTGTGTGTGTGTGTGTGTGTGTGTGTGTGTGTGTGAGAGAGCGGGAGGCAGAGCGACGGAGAGATGCGACAGAGTTGTGAAATTGCAGGCGCGGCTCGAAATGGCTGTTATTTCAAATAGCGTAGCATATTTTAAACTAATCGGTTAACCGGTTTCAACCGGCTAATGAGGCTCGGTGGTCGGTCAAGAATTTTTTTAGTTTTCGCCATCCCTACTACAGAACAACCACTGGTACGGCTCCCTTGTACCTTAACTCATTACTTCAGACTTATGTGCCATCCTTAAATTTGCGTTCTGGAAGCGAGCGGCGTCTCGTGGTGCCATCTCAAAGAGGCACAAAATCTCTTTCTCTGACCTTTATCATGATTGTTCCCTGCTGGTGGAATGATCTGCCTAACTCAACCAGAGCTGCTGAGCCATTTTTAAGAAACTGCTGAAGACGTATCTTTTTCGGCAGCACTTGATCCAGTAATAGTAACACTTTATCCTCTATTCTATTGTAAGTCGCTTTGGATAAAAGCGACTGCTAAATGAATAAATTTAAATGTGCAAGAAAGCAAGAGATCTGGTTGAAAACAACTCATTCAAGTGTTTTCGCAACGAATCGAAGAAGGAATACCTGTCATGTATTTGTCTCTTGTTTTATGTGCAAACACATGGCTGGTTGTTTTGACTATGTGTTTGCATTGTCTTGTGTTTTACCTCGTTTCCATGTTAGTTAATGTTGTATTAGTGTCACCTGTGATTGTGATCATGTGTCCTTACCACGTTCCTTGTTCCCTCGTTAGTATTGATGTTCATCAGTGTCACCTGCACCTTTGTAATTATGTGTTCTATGTAAGCTCCCGGTGTTTGTTCCTCAGTGCTGGTTCGTCTTGTTAACATTCGGTTCTGTGAGTATTGTGGTCTGTCTGTGCATGTTCCAGTTCCGTTTTATTGTCAAGTCTAGTTATTGTTTGTTTGCCCCATCGTGGGTCTTTGTTTCCGTTTGTAAATAAACTGTCTTTTGTGAAAGTTACTGTCTGCGCTTGGGTTCTAATTAGCGTAACGTGACAATACCGGTCTTTAATTTTGCAGATGTGCTGGATTTAAAGTGGGTTTCTTAAGCAGTGGGGTTACCCAGGCCTCCTTAAATGCTGTTGGAAAAGTACCAGTGGTAAGAGAGGTGTTTATGATGTGCATGAGTGTGGCTACAACTGAGGAATAAATGGGTTGAAGTAGATTAGTGGGAATAGGATCAAGCGGACAGGTAGTAGGGCGATTGGAAAGGAGGAGTTTGTAAACTTCTGCCTCTGAAAGCAGAGAGAAGGTGGGTAGAATGTGTGTGTTAGCTGGTAAGGTGTGTGTCAGTTTTTGTTTTGGTAAATTGGCCGCTCATGGTGGTTGTTTTATTTATGAAGAATGTGGCACAATTGTCAGTTTTAGGGTTGATGAAGGAGGAGGAGGGTTGAGTAGAGAGGAGAAGGTTTTGAAAAGCATGCGAGAGTCAGATGAATTGTTCATTTTGTTGTGATAGTAAGTAATTTTAACAGTAGAGATATTAGCAGAGAAGGAAAAGAGGAGGGATTGATGAAGACCAAGGTCAGTAGGATTTTTCGATTTGCCCCACTACCTCTCTGCACCACTGAGTTTACAACAATATTCGCTGAGAACATCAGAACAAGGGGGCAGAGGGGGTGGCACAGGCTGACCTGGAGTCCAAGCAGGATTTTAAAGTGGAGAAAAGAGTATCAGTTGGACTGTTCGTATCTAGTGTTGAGAGCTGATCAGGTGGAGGAAGTGTGGATGAGACCAAAGAAGATAGGTAAGAGGGTGAGAGTGAGCGTAGGTTTCGGCGAAAGGTGATCTGTAGAGGAGTGTGTGTTGTGTCCTGAGGCAGGTTGAGGTTGAGAGTGAGGAGGAAGTGATCTGAGGTGTGTCTCAGTTATGGCGCAATATGGCTGCCGTCGCATCCAAGTGGATGCTGCACATTGGTGGTGGTTGAGGAGATTTCCGCCTTCTATGTAAAGCGATAAGAGGTCTCAGAAAAAGCGCTATATAAATGTAACATTATTATTATTATAAAATGCGAGCAATTGATTTATAAGTGTCGATGAGTTTAATAATTGTCAAGAAGTTAGATTGATATGTTATTTTAGACATGCGAGTTGTTACAATAATGTTTTAATCTGAGATTAATTATTGTGTTTGCCTTGTATTTTGCATGGCTGTTTTTTTTTTTGGTTGTGTTTCTGTCTATGTCAGGCAACCTTTTTGTCTTTAAGTGCCATTTTTAAGTGAGAGAGTTTATCACTGTTTATCACTGTGCCATAACCCCACCCCAATATGTATAAAAACACATACAAATTTTACATATTCATAATGGCTAACATAGAAATAGTGCAGAACTTTAAATATGCCTATTTCTAAAGTTTTCAGTTTTAAATTAGACTTTGAATAACAAATTTCCAATGGGTCTGTGTTTACGCCTGGTCATTCATGCGTTTTAAATGATCAGAGGCTAGCTATCGGTTTTGTTAAAACCGTTCCATTTATATGGGCAACGTAACTGTCTCTGCAAAACGAATATAAACCTCATCTTTAATTCCTGCACTATATGCAAATTTAACAGCGTTCACGTAAAAAAAAAAAGCAATATCAAAATCAAAGCGCGTCGGCTTGCTGAAGAGATGTTCAGCTACTTCTCTGCTGCGATGCGTGCTGTGGTAGCTCTGTCATATCTGGGTACCGGGAGCTGTTATAAAACGCTTTTCGTTTTTACCATTTTAGGAGGAGCAAAATTTACATTTGTGCCTTCAACAACCAGATGCAATCTGTCCAGTTTTATCTGGAATGTGAATGGAGCATCTGGCGCGAGTGATTTTAATGTTAAGTCAATGTAAAGACCTGTTTACGCGCGTCTAGAGGTACTGTGGCACGAATGAGGCGTTTGGCGCGGTACACGGGAATTCGCCTAATTCGCACGTCAATTTCGCTTTGGACGCGCGAATGGATTCAAAATGTTCAAGCGTCCAACTAGACGCGATAGACGCGCATTTGACGCTCTCTTCGTGTTTGGTGTGAACGCAGCATAAGCTGTCAGTCAGTTGTGTGCACATGATGAGCAGTGATCGCACCAATGGTTTGTCAGACCTGCACGCTCTAATTCTAACACTTTAATAGTATGTATAACTCCTACCTTAATATAACAAGCTGTGTTACTATGATGAATGATTTCCTCAAAATGTAGATCTGTATGCGAGCCGGTACTTTATCCGAATTAAATGCATACATCTCTCTCAATTTTGCTCGCGTGCCAGCGATTACCAGTGTCGGCACGCGTGCCATAGGTTGCCTACCCCTGGTCTATGTGAATGTGATCCCCTGCGAGAGTTAACTGCTTTGTGCCAAATATAATCTCCTGGAGAGGAATCACAACACAATTATGTGCACACTTTGAACTGTGCTTTGAGACCATCAAATGGTAGGATAATTCTGATTTGTCTTGGGGTTTTTTGGACACGAAAGACCATTTCCTCGAATTTGTTAAATTTTTGCCTTTGAAAAGGAGAGAGACTTTATTTTTTGGAACTTGAACTGATCGAAAGAGAGTTACACAACTCTTGGAACTGAGACATTTGATTTGCGAACTCCAATCAATTGAGTCATTTGATTCATGAACTTTGTTCAACTGAATCAAATTCGTTGGGTTCTGTATTTTTCCAATTCATATTGTTGAACATGCTGTTGTTTTGAAAAGAAAAGTGGATTATTGGAAGAAATTCTGAATCTTAATCTATGTTGGGTCAAATTAAATATATATTTACACTTAATTTTTGTACATTTGGGTTTTTGCCGGTGTAATATTTTGTTTTTTTATTGTAATTTACTTTGGTCAAGGTGAAAGAGAAAGACACCGTAATGGATTTTTGAAAGTTTACTTTATTTACACATTGAATGAAAAGTGTGAAACTTCATTGAATTGGTATACTACTTGCTTTATACTTGCTTAATACTTTATACCTGAAATGTCGTTATTGAATACAGCTGGACACGCCTCACTAGCGAAACTGTTTGCCTCGTGACTAAACGCATACATTTAGGCGGGCAATTTAGTGTTGTTGCAGGAGGGACAAAATGTCTCATTCCCTCCATCAGGGAATGGAGGTTACAACAGTATCCGAGACGTTCCCTATCTGTCTGTCACTTTGACGTTGTGTCAAGACTGACACTAGGGGTCCATATGGAACTAACACAACACAACAGCTAAACCATGTTCCAAGGTCTTGCAGGTGCATATGTCAGCAAGCTACCGGGTAACAAGCTGCTGGGTAACAAGTGCACTCACAATGTCATAACCTACCCAACACCCCACGCAAGCCTGCATTCATTTATACAGAAAGGACAGTGCTTTACAATGGGAATAGTTTGCTTCAGCCTGTCTTTTGACCTGTTCTCTTTTCTTTTTCTTTTAAATATGTATTTCTTTTTATTTATATATTTGTTTTCTTTTAAAATAAATATTCACAGCTGTGCAAACCAGATGTTAGAGCTGGGGAAGTGGTCTTCTTCCTAAGTAGGAAAAAAAACTACTAAGACCACATCCTGCCCGATATATAGAGAATACATCAAACAGACCAGGAAGTACCACATATAAAAATAAGTAGCTGCGGTAGGTCATACCCGAAAAGGGTGGTAACACAGTGAGTGGGGGTAGAGCTCTGCCCAAGAGACGGCACAAGTTTACAGAGCGTCAATTTCACCAACTGGTGCGGATACTTAAATCAGAGAAAATTATTGGTGCGGGTGAGTGGCGGGTGGATGATTTGTTTTTGGCTATGGATTCGGGTGACGTGGGAGCTCATCCGCACATCTCTAATTATCCAGTGATTTACTTTCCGCACTATTTGTGCATTAAGGTCAAAAGGTCAGCAAAACATTGCTCTCGTAAGGCGGAGAAAAACTCCATTGTGTTGAGCCTTCGTCCTCCATCGCACCATTGATAAGTCATGTGATCGCAGTTGATATCCATCTGAGTTGACGTCCCCTTTTTAATGACGTACGATTCACATTTACTGGGGAATATCCGATTTGTCTGCTTACCAGTGTTGGGGCTAGTTACTCAAAAAAGTAATATATTATATATTACATATTACTCTCAAAAATAGTAATGCCTTACTTTACTTTATTACTCCCTGGAGAAAGTAACTAGTTATATTACTAGTTATATTACTAGTTAAAAAAAAAATTCTTAATTACTTTATAATTGCCTGAGACGCATCAGATGGAGGGAGAACATACAAAGGAGGAGTGTTCTTAAGGGTCTTTATTACGCCAACAACAGACTGGCACTGTCTGCACAAGTACAGTTGTTTGTAGTTATTTGTGCTAATCAAGTACAAAAAACAAGTATTAATTTCCTCAATGTTTAACAAACACCGTCTGGTGCAAACAATCAATAAATTTGATTGTCAATTTATCCCATACGGAAATGTTAAATTATTATTATATATGCCAAACTATTTACTATTTAACTATTTATTTCAAGTCTACATATCCACATTTCATTTTCGAATCTTTTATAAATAAAATGTATTATTTATTATTATTTTACCTCTTCTTGACCAGCTCATAAAAACAAAACAAATACTACACAAATTCTATTTGAAAACTGATAATTATATATGTGACATGTATGTAAAAAAACACTATTATACATACATAAAATATATGGGCTGGTTTTATATGGCAATTGTTCTATTTTCTAATAGGTTTTATATATGGGCATATACAGTCATGGCCAAAATTGTTGGCACCCCTGGTAAATATGATCAAAACTGGCTGTAAAAAATAAATCTGCATTGTTTATCCTTTTGATCTTTCATTCAAAAAATTGCCAAAATTCTAACCTTTCATTGAAGCAAGAGAATTGAAAGTGGGGCTAAATCACATTATGAAATAAATGTTTTTCTCCAAAACATGTTGGCCATAATTATTGACACCCTTTTATTAAATACTTTTTGCAACCTCCTTTTGCCAAGATAACAGCTCTAAGTCTTCTCCTATAATGCCTGATGAGTTTGGAGAACACCTGACAAGAGATCAGAGACCATTCCTCCATACAGAATCTCTCCAGATCCTGCAGATTCCCAGATCCATGTTGGTGCTTCTTCTCTTCAGTTCAGTCCACTCATTTTCTATAGGGTTCAGGCCAGGGACTGGGATGGCCATTGCAGATCTTGGTTTTGTGCTCAGTGACCCATTTTTGTTTTGATTTTGATATTGTTTTTGGATCACTGTCCTGTTGGAAGATCCAAACATGGCCCGTTATAAGATTTCTAGCCCCGGATGTTAGGTTTCGATTTTTTATCTGTTGGTATTTGATCCAATCCATGATGCCATGTATCTGAACAAGATGTCCAGGACCTCTGGCAGAAAATTAGGCCCACAGCAGTAAAGATACAGCAGAGTATTTCATTTTACACATGGGGTACTTTTTTATCCCTGTGTGCACCAAACCCATCTTAAGTGTTTGCTGCCAAAAAAGCTATTTTTTTGGTTCCTCTGTCCATGGCCTGAACCCTATAGAAAATGAGTGGACTGAACTGAAGAGAAGAAGCACCAACATGGATCTGGGAATCTGCAGGATCTGGAGAGATTCTGTATGGAGGAATGGTCTCTGATCTCTTGTCAGGTGTTCTCCAAACTCATCAGGCATTATAGGAGAAGACTCAGAGCTGTTATCTTGGCAAAAGGAGGTTGCAAAAAGTATTTAATAAAAGGGTGTCAATAATTGTGGCCAACATGTTTTGGAGAAAAACATTTATTTCATAATGTGATTTAGCCCGACTTTCAATTCTCTTGCTTCAATGAAAGGTTAGAATTTTGGCAATTTTTTGAATGAAAGATCAAAAGGATAAACAATGCAGATTAATTTTTTTACAGCCAGTTTTGATCATATTTACCAGGGGTGCCAACAATTTTGGCCATGACTGTGTATGGTATATATTTTATATATGTGGATATATTTCATATATGTACATGTATTACATTTCCGTATGGGATAACAAGTCCAAACTTTTTGCTGCTTGTGGGGCTGCTCGTTCATGTCACTCTGTCGCTTTGCAACGAGCTTGATGTGTCCGTGCTGTCGGAAGCGGTGGAGAGCAGCTTTCTCCCCGGGCAGAGTGTGCACTTCACCGTCAAGTTATTTTCCTTCCGTTGAACATATTCAAAATAATTACTGAATCTCCACCTGTCGAAACTAGCTTTCTGTTGCTGGGAACCTTCCTCTGAAAAGAGCTTGCCGTTGTTGACGCTTTCATTTTCCCCTATCTGTCTTTGAGGGTGCCGCTCTGCGGCTGGCTGCCGGGTGTCGACCAATCGGTGATGGTAAATAATACCTTGTGCCAAACCCAGACCAATCACTGTTCCATTCACGCCCTCCTCCCCCCCTTCCCTTCTGTTCTCTGTGTTGTGTGCCTTGTGTGTGATGGTGCTACTGGCAAATGTAACGCAAGTAACTAGCTCGGGAAAACTGTAATAATATTACCATTTTCAGACGAGTAATGCCTTACACTACTAGTTACTGAAAAAACTAATATTATTACAGTAACACGTTACTTTGTAACGCGTTACACCCAACACTGCTGCTTACATGGCAGACGCAAATGCACGTATCCGATTCATATCCGATTTCTTTCCACATATGAGTGAGGCCTGAAACCGATCTGAGAATATCGGAATCCATGTGCTTTTTTTCTTGCTTACACGGAATTGGGTCACTTGAACCATGCAGCGTAAATGGGGCCATATGTAACAAGCCGAGATAAATAAGGTTTATAAAAGTCAAGTCAAGTCATCATTTATATAGCGCTTTTAACAATGTACACTCTAAAAAACGCTGGGTTGTTTCAACCCAATTTTGAGTCAAATATGGACAAACCCAAACGTTGTGTTACAAATGTAATGTATAAATTTAACCCAACGGCTGGGTTTGTCCATATTTGACCCAAAATTCCAGCATTTTTTAGAGTGTTTCAAAGCTGCTTTACAGAGATAAACGTATAATTTAAGGTAACAGATTGTTTTGGCTAACAATATAAATAGTATAGATACACATGAAATACACTTAAGTACAATCTTGATACACTTTATTTTACTTAGCTTATCCCTGTGTAATATGTAATTTTAATGTAATTAGGAAACTACTGCATGTATTTATCCCTCTGGGGACCAAGGTGTGTTTGGGGTCCTTAAGATGTTTTGACATGCCCTGACATTTGTGCTTTTTTCAGTTGCTTATAAACATATTAATGGCAAAGGTGTAATTACACTCTATTTATCACAACCAGGGCTACCATAATAATATATTTATTATTAAATAAATTTTAAAGGACTTTATTAAATCCAAAGACAATTCTCTGAGGACCACACGAGCCTCTACTAGAGGAGACTTGATAATACCTCACAGGCATACCACCTTCGGTCAGACGGTCCTATCTGTCCGGGGTGGGAAGTTGTGGAATAGTCTTCCTCTAACACTAAGAGAATGTACTACCTATAGCTCATTTAAAGTCTCACTGAAAAAATGGCTATGGGCAAATCAAAGCTGTACACATTAGTATGTATGTTTTATCCTTTTTTAAAGTGTTTTACGTTGTAATGTGTATATGGATGAGTGTTTGTGAAGTAGAATGTAGTCTTGTTTGAATATTGTAGGACTTGACTGTAGATGTAAATGTTAATTTTTACAATGTTTTGTGAGCTGTGTGATCCTAGTACGTGGGACTACGGATGGAAATTAGCCCTTGGCTATAATCCGGCATTTTTACATGCATGTACTCCATGTTATGTTCATTAAAATGCATTGTCCCAATCAAATAAATAAGAAAAAATATATATATATTGTGAGCAACATGCATGTACATGTTTGTATTTTTGAGATAATAATGTTTATGCATGGTTATTCAAAAAACAATAAATTAAAGTGTCTGAAATAACGCCCCAAAACGCATAGTAAATATGTGTTCACAATACTTTTGAGTAATGAATGCTGTCGCCTAGAGTTTTTCCTTCAAAATGACCTGAAAATCATCCTGCCTAGTCATTCACATAAAACAATACATTGATTTACATTTTGTAAAACACAACAGTACACTTAAGTGCAATCTTGATACACTTTATTTGACATACTAAGTACTTTCTTATATAATTACACTGTACCAAGTCTGTAACACGTATGTAACCAACTCGGCTTGCTACATATGTGTAGCAGTAGCTGCCTATTACATGTACATATAATTACAATCTATAAGTACAGGCTGTTCCATAACTTAGTTACATGTTAATTACATTTTGTTAGAAGTTATTACAACGTCCACTACTAAATAATTAAGTAATTACTCTGTATCACAGACACCGTAAAATAAAGTGTTACCCAAGGATCATATGCATCAACCTGAGTGGCGCTACCTTCACTGAGGATGCCATATACCCCATTTCCTTTGAATGATTTTAGGCAATTCAGTACATGCTGGATGTGTTCATTTGCGCTCTTTTCCTAGTGTGCCTGAAGAAGCCCCAATCGTCTGAGGTGGCTGAGCACCTGTGCTCACACAATAGATCTCAAGAGTGAGCTACTGTAAAATCAGCCAGTCAACCAGATAATTGAAAATATGGATGCCCACTTCTTCTAGTGGGGCAAGGGCAGCCTCTGTGACTTTCGCGAAGACCGGTACAGCCCGAAGGGGAGGACCTTTTACTGGTATGCCTGACCCTTGAAAGCAAACCGAAGAAACGGTCTAATGTTGAGGTATAATCGAGACATGGAAGTACTATCAGGTACTTATCAGGTAAATGGAAGTACCTTAAGGTCTATTGCCGCGAACCAAACCTGTTGGCGAACGTCCTGTCAAAATGCGCCTCTGCATCAACATCTTGAACAGGAGCCTGTGCAGGGCCCAGTTCAAAACTCAAAGGTCTAAAACCTTTCTTTGGTACGATAAAGTAAAGGCTGTAAAATACCTTCTTAATCTCGGCTGAAAGAAGACTCCAAGAGTAATGAAATTTTAGCATGCAGGACATGGGCGTCTTTGCCTACCACCAAACATAAAAAGGATGGCGTTGAACTTGGGCGGGGTGCCAGCCGAAACTGAATCGCAAAGCCGAGTCTGAATGCCCAAATGAGCCAGCATGACAGGTTGCGACGTTAATGTGCATCCCGTGCATCAGCCGTGCATCCCGATCCTGTAACTGTGGGTGCACTGGAACCGGCCTGTGACGGGTGAGGAAGCTGCGCATCCTCTGAACGCACTGACCTGCATGTGGCTTTGTGTGAGTCTCAGCCAGACATCAACAAACTCAACAAACACAAACTCAAACTCATACAGGATGTCTGAGTTGCAGACTGTGAACCAGGTATGACGATCAGGTATGTGACGCCCTCGTATCTAGATGATGGGTGATTCCATGAGTGGTTTCATCATGCTCACCTGGATGCCCTATCTTAATGCCCTTTTAAAGGATGCCTATCTTAAAAGGAGCCCTTTTACTACACCTCGGCGCTCCTCAGTTTGTTTGTTTGTTTATGTTGCTGGTCTTTTCCCTAGGTACAACTACTCTGGAGCCACATTACAGTTCATGCCTATATCATACTTTACATTACTGATTTGACTGATGCTACATTTGCACTTGCTTGGTTTAGTTTTCTGGGGGGCGGGGCTCTCTAGCTTGTTTCACTATAATGAGAGGTGGCTATCCTGAGTTCTTTAAATTTCTTTTCAGTCAACTATGTGAGTTTCACTAATAAATGTATCAGTATTCAACTTGTGTGTGTGTAATTATTAACTCATTGTATGAAATACTCTTTCCCTCTAAATCACTATGTAAACGGTAATATCTATACTTTAACAGAAAATGAAATGTCTTTCAAGTACTTTTATCTTATAAACACTTTAACATAAAACAAAAAAAATACCCCTTTTCCTTCATGAACTTAAAATATCAGTCAGTAACCACAAATGTGTTATACAAATATGACAGATTTAGTTGTATCAGAAAAGTGTATCAGAAAATAAAAAAATATAAATAAACTCACTTTTCAGATCACAAAGGCATTTAAATTCACATTCAAACAATAGGGCCCAAGAAAATAAAATAGCCGGCAAAACTCTAGTTTAAATTTGAAATACCCTTCAAATGTTCAAATGATGCAGGCCTGAATGTAGCTTGGGTACGTTGTAGCCTTAAACCAAATGGCTGCTTCACCACACGGGCCAAACTAAAAATGGAACCTTATACTCAACGTAGATGCAACCTCACACGGACAGGATTAAAGGTGTCAGCAACAGGAAACAGGACGAAAAAAGTTGAAGAGAAGAGAAGATGGTTGAAGAGAAAAGTCACATGGTCGACGATGCGGGCAAAGTCCACCACTCGGTAACACTATCCGGCTCCGTCAGGGTCTTTGATCATCGTCAATCTCACAGTTCCACACAGGCTTAACTACTCGAGGTCGCTGGCCGCTAGCTTGTTAGCAAAGTCTATGCAAAACACTAAGCACTCATTTCAGTCTTCGTGTGCGGAGTATGCCACTCACACAGACAGAATTATCCTATTACAGTTTCTTATAAGAGTCCTTGTTGAACACTTTCACTAAAACTGGTGCATTAGCTACGCAGAGGTGGAAAGTCCAGGTTCAGAAAGTAAAAGTCCTCCTCAGTATTTTGTTCCAATCACCTGGATTTGCTAATTAGCACAGTTTTTCAGCCACGAGATAGAACTAATTAGTGAAATCAGCTGACTGAGTTCATGGGTGGAATAAACATATGGCAGGACTTTTACTTTCTGACCCCTGGACTTTCCAGCTCTGTTAACATTCCATGTTTCTCTCACCTCTCGTGTCTCTCTCACCTTTCCCTTTCCTGCCACCTCAACCGTGATTGGCTCATTACAAAACTTTCAGAAATAAAATAAATTCACAAAAAATTGCTGTAACTCTTTCTTTCTATTCTTACCGGCATCATTAACGCATCTTCACAAATATTATTAACCAAAAAATATTTAACCTTTTAAATGCTGAATTCAGTAAAACATGAACATTACCCAATATACATTTCTCTCAAAATTATAACTTCATTGCTGGTCAATGAACCTTAACTTTTTAAAGGTTGGGTAGGTAAGAATTGTCTAAAGAACTTTTTTTTAAAATTGGCTTAAACTGTCTTTATATACCAATACATAATTAAAATGTAAGTACTTTGAAAAAGAGAGTATAAAAATTGAGTGACTATAGTGTATTTAATCTTCAAAAAACACAGCTCATTAATTCCTACCGGGACGAAACAAGTGATTGACTTGCGCGACTGTCACTCTCCGTCGGCATGACTACCGCCACTATTATTGGCTCTGCCCACGTGCGCGCAGACGCGCACCCGTTTTAGGTGGGAGTGAATGGAATTAATGAGCTGTGTTTATTGAAGATTAAATACACTAGAGTCACTCAGTTTTTTATACTCTCTATTTCAGAGTACTTGCATTTTAATTATGTATTGGTATGTAAAGACAGTTTAAACAAATTTGAATAAAAATTTTTTAGACAATTCTGACCTACCTACCTTTAAACCTTAAAGGCACACCGTGGAACTTTTGACCTAAAGAGTTGAAGCATAAGAGTTGTTTTAAATGATTCCTCAGGCCAATATACAGTGTTTGACACTATCAATGCTCCGATCGGGGCTGCCCTCTTGAAATACCGCCTATGTAAGTTTGAAAGGAGACGGACCGTCTTTGGACAGGTCATGTGACCTGGAGAACGAATCACTTTACGACCGTCACATGACCACAAGCTCTGATATGCTCAAGGGCTAACGCTTTTGCTACTATTCTTCCGCCTGCTCGACTCCTGGCCATGGCTGAGGCAAGGAAAAGTTTAAAACTGCTCCTGAGGAGGCAAAAAAGAGAAAACGCGAGAGGGATCGTGCTCGCGGAAAAACAAGAAGCTCTCTTGTTTCTCCCCGGCTCTCCCTCGTCGTCCTCCGCGTCCTCCTCCTGTTTCGGGAGGGGGACTCTGAAGATTATTCAAGGGGCGAAGAAAATAATGACTGAAAATAAAACATAATCATCGGCATAAAAGTGGATATATAATGTAATATTTACTGCGAAGTCGGGAATTCGTGAAACAAAACTGATATGTCAAAACCTACTGCCATTTGTAGGCTTCAGTTTGTTTGTCCTTTTACACATTCATATATGTGTTTATTATTCGTGGCTTATATGATTTTATATACAAATGTCTATGTATTATTAGAGGCTTATATGATATTTTAGATTCAAATTCATAGTTTACTACAGGAAAAACACAAATAAGACGACGTAAGTCCTATCTAAAGATAAGATGACTCCAAA
Organism: Phoxinus dragarum; assembly: GCA_033366665.1. Lineage (NCBI taxonomy): Eukaryota > Metazoa > Chordata > Actinopteri > Cypriniformes > Leuciscidae > Phoxinus > Phoxinus dragarum. The sequence goes on from JARPMJ010002918.1 coordinate 26,642, forward strand.
ACCAACACAATAACAACTTAGTTTTAGGTACAAAACGTCTATAACCTGCTCCTGCCGATTGACTGTCCTGCACAGTTTATCTCCAACCCTAATCAAACACACCTGAAGCAAACAATCAACGTCTTCAGGATCGCTTGAAAATTAAAGTGATTAGAGTTGGAGATGAACTCAGCAGGACAGACAGGAGCAGGGTTGGGCACCCCTGCTCTTTGCGACTTACCTGACCAGTTCTTTTCTGTTCACTTTTGTGCAATTCATTTATTAAGTGGATGTCTTCTTTACTTTTGCGACAGTGCTGCTGCGGCGCTTGTGGCCTCTAGGGAAAGTTAAAGGTCTAGCGCCCCTAGTGGCCAAAAGTTCCGCGGTGTGCCTTTAAATTATATTTATTAAACTAATGAAATTATTTATTCAAACTTATATATCTACTAATGAATATATTTTAACAGGGTTACTAGCACAACCAGACTTTAGAATGTCTACTTGTGACCAAGTGATCTAAGTAGTTCTACCAGAAAGACTCGGGAGATAAAATGATTTACTACCGATCTTTTATACAGAAAGTATAAAGACGTGATAGGATAGAAATGAAGGTAATAAGAGACGTAGTAATTAAGTCTTCCTGGCAGAACTTAAGCTAAAGCTTTCATGTCTATAAAATGTCAATATAAAGTTTGTCTTAAAACAAACATGGCAACCAACCCAAAAAAGAGAGCCTTTAAGAAACGGCAATTTGCATTTGAAAGTAAATTTAGACATACAGCTTGTTGGCCAAACTGTGAATGAGCACAAGAGATGAGTGTACAGTCTTTTAGAGTCAGAGTGTTTGTAGTTTTGAAGAGAGTGAAAGTGGGAAATGCAAAAACGTCCCAGGTCTTCAGGTCCCAGACAGCAACAGTTCTTCCATCTCATCAAAACAGAGCACAGGCTTCCCCAAGAGAGCCATTAAAATCTCCACATCACTGCAGAGGTGTTTGTGAATCTCTCTTCCTTTTATCTTTGAAAAAACACACACTCATATATCCAACAGAGAAAAACCTTGAAATAAAACAAGGAAGAGATTAAATGAGAGTCTGACTGCTCTGGCCTTGGAGGAGACTGTTTGTCTGCTATTTTTCAACACTATATACTATCCGCAGCAGTTTGCTGAGGAAAGAGCCCTCCCCTTGTCTGAGGCTGTGTATCAGGGACAGATAACTAACGCTGGGTTCATCCTGCCATTAATATCATCTTATAGGAACTCCCACATATCGAAATACCATGGTGGTTGTGGTGACAACCAGGTGACAGAGTGAGTCAGAGCAGCGGAACTGATTGCAATGTGGCTCCTGCTCCTCTCGGCACTATTACCCCACCCTACTTCAAGCCCCAGGTCCTGCTCATATAAGCCATGTCTCAGTTCCCTGCTATTGCTGCTGATATTGCCTTGCCATTACATCAGTCACGGCAGCTGCCCCTTAAGGATTCACAGCGCAACACATGGGACAGAAAGCTATTTCACTCCTCATATCAAAACCTGCTCCCTCTCTGTTTATAACTTCCCATCTGAGCTCAGAAATCGAAACAAAACACAAACAAACCAACAAGAGCTCGGTTTACTTGGGTCTTTTATATATGTGGCACTCCGAGAGAGGTGGGTAACTATCTCTATATAGGAATACACCTCTTCAGAGCTAACCATTTTTTGGTGCCCAAAACATTCTCAGAATGTTAGTTTGTTTATGTAAAAAAAAAAATGTTCCTAGAACATTAGGAATTGGTTCCCAAAGAAATAACCCAATTGGGACAACACAATAATGGCCACGGAGAGTTCTGTGTTTACTAGGTTGAAAGTCAGAAATCTGTGATAATAAAGAGAGAGTCAGTGGTTATGACATTTGAAGCTTGCACAAGCGGAAAATATTCACTATTTTACAAAAATTACAGTGAAATAGTGAAAAAGAATAAAACAAACATAAACATTCCAATTTTTATTTAAAACAATATTGAATGTTTATTGTGTGAATTGTGAAAGTGATTAAAAAAAATTATGACGGTTATTCAGTCATGATATTCAGTCATGATAGTGATACTAGCATTTAGGATACATACAATTATATTCAATTATACTGTAATTATTTTTTGGTTCCCAAAGAAATAACCAAATGTGATCAATCTTGTGTTAATAAAGAAATATGACGTCAGTGCTCATAACATTTGAATCGTGCACATGTGGCTGTACTCTGCATATTCTGTCACGTTTTATTTTATAGCGCAAACGGAAGAGGAAAACAAGCTTCCCTTTCATATAATTTTTTTTCCCTCCATCCTTTCTCACTCTTTCTGCTGAGGGCACATGCCTGAGAGATTAATGTTGTTGGCAAGAGTGTTGCCATGGTGCTACCTGACGATAAGGAATGAAACATAGTGAGTGAACATAGGGTATGCAGAGAGAAAGAAAGAGAGAGAGAAAGAAAGAGAGAGAGAGAGAGAGAGAGAGAGAGAGAGGAGAGAGAGAGAGAGAGAGCATGTATAACACAAGCGACAAACAGTGAAAGAGAGCAAGAATGAGGGGATCTCTTGTTTTATACAGTAGGCTAGTGTCAACGCAGCCGCAAACTCCATTCTGTAGAATTAAATCATAGTGCTTTCCCACAGACAGCTCACTGAATTATTTATGTTCTCTATGCCCGCTCTGCCTAGTTAATAAAGTTACAGCTGCCACTAATCTCCCATTTGATGAGGTGAGCTTTAAGCATGGGATTCTGGGTAAACATTAAGCGCATATTGTCTTTACAGATTTGAGTGCTTTTTTATTGTTATTATTATTAATGCACTAGGCACAGTTCCTGCAAATGCCAAGTCACTTCATGAGGGAGAGTGACCCTTGACAATGGAGATTAACCTGCAAATTAAGTATGCACATTTAAAAAAATGCACCATTTTAAATACGAGTAGCACCCACAAGCCATTTACCACTGTAACCTAGCAAATAAACAGCAATTTGTGTCTTGCACAAATATTCCACCTAATTTTCAAAGGAAAATTTTAAATTATCCCATAATTCCCTCAAGTCATCCAAGGTGTATAAGACTTTCTTCTTTCAGTCGAGTTATATGAAATAATATCCTGGCTCTTGCTAGCTGTCAGACTCTGCTCTGAGACACAAGACTTTGGCTTGTTGACAAAACAAGCCAAAGTCAGGTCAAGTCAAGTCACTTTCATTTATATAGCGCTTTTAATAATATGGAGGTGGGGGGTAGGGTGGGAGGTGGCTGTGATGACGAGGTTAAGGTTGGGACACTGTTTGCTGAATTAAACACTAAAGATGATAGGGAAGCACCAGACAGGGTTGTGTGAGGGGATGTCAAGAAGAGTCAGTGGAGCACAGTTATTGTCATGGGTGTATGCAGGCTGAAGAAGGAGGACAGCAGAGGGTTTCAATGCAAGAGTTTAATTCCAAAATATAATCCAAAAAGGTATACACAGGCAGATAACAACCTCCACATACAACTAAATACAATTAACAGCCGACAAGGACAGACTGAACAGAGGAAAGTAAATACAGACACAAATCACAGAAGATGAGGTGCGCACAGGTGACACGGATGATCAAGACGATAAACAGGTGGGTAATGAGGAAGTGAGTTCAGGTGTGAAGACACAATGGATTCTGGGAAGTGTAGTGCAGACGAAGACAGAGTGGTGCAGACGATGACTGTGACAGTTATGAGTTGTAAGAGATATGAAATGCAGAGGCAGGTAAAGAAAAATAAGTTGAGGCAGATTGGGGTGCAGGATATTACATTAAAAGGGTTATTAACCCTCTGGGGTCGGCAATCACGGCGGCGTGATTTGCGCAATTTTTTTTTACATAGCAGCTAAATAAACTTAAAATACTCCGTTATATATGGTCATACAGACTTAATAAATATGAAAAAAAGAATCTGTGAGATGTCTACTTTTGTACGTGTCCACTTACAATCAAAACAAAACGTTGTGCTTTTGTAAAATAAAGAAATTAAACAGGGTGAGCTTTCTGCCTCTCTGTCTCGTGAACTTTTTTTTTCTTGAGGACGTCTCTAAACATAAACAAAACTCAGCGAATACTTGTCACACATTTATGAGCTCTGTATCTTTATAATCATTTAAGTGGGTAGTTTTAAATGATCTGATTCAAAACTAAAACAAATATTTGTCACAGGTCGGGGCGGGCCAAGCCAGACTGCACCCACCCCTGAAAACCGGGAACCACCTCGAGGAACGGGTCAAGGACCAGACGGACAAGGGGATAAAAATAATGACAGTACTTTATTGTAATAAAATGGGTGAATTGGATAAGTCCTAATTAAAAGCTTCTTCTTGCCGCCAGGGCAGTTCAGTGGGCAGCTGCTTCCAATGGAGGACGTGGGGAGACCACCAGGCGGAGAGGACACTTGGACGGAAACGCTCCGCTTCGTTGGGCATTTCTCTTCCTCTGAACAGGGCAACGGCTTCAAGGAGGCGTATGGAGACCACCAGGCGGAGAGGACACTTCGGGCGAACACTCCGCTTCGTTGAGCACTCTCTCTTCTTCTGAACAGGGCAAAGGCTTCCAATAGGGGCGTGTGGAGACCACCAGGCGGGGAGGACACTTGAGCGAAACGCTCCACTTGGCTGGACACCACCGGTCTTTCTCCCACCCGGTCGAATCTCGTCTTTGGCCAGGGCTCGACTTCGCTCCAGGAAAAGCAGAAGAATGGTGCAGCGGTTGTTACATTCGGCAAGGAGAGGACCGAAGTTGGAGACAGATCAACAATTCACTCGGTATAATAATTCACTCGTGCCACACACTTCCAAACTCTCAACACCACTTCAGTGTTAGTGCATATAAACAACGGATCCAATACTCATCACTCGCGTCCTTCCCACTGCTGACGATATTCCTTAGGTTTTCGCTGACAAATCCTTCAATCCTTCCTTTCTCTGCCTCAGCTTCAATCTTCACCAGTCCATAGCCCCGCCTCAATAAAGGAACAACCCGCTGTCAAACACAGTCTCACACGGGAGGAGAACCCCCAGGTGGGGAGGAGAACCACCTCTTCAGTCTCCTTCCTCTCTGTTTTAAAGCCCCATGTAGCTGCGTGTCCCACTCACAGCGCTCCCTGTAATTGATCCACACCTGCTGTCAATCGGGCAATTGGCCTTGCTGCCATGGCAACAGATTTGTAGTGCATAGAACGGATATGTCACTGGGGATTTCTCAATCAACTGCATTCGCAAGGGACTTAGTCCCATTCTGATTTTTGTCACCCCGTGACATACCCCCCTGCCAAACCGTTCTAGTCCCTAGAACGTGATCCGGACACCCAATCTCCATACCCGGCTGGGGGTTACCCCCGGTTCTCCCGTTGGGATCGCCTTGGCGGGGAGTTAGGTTCCTCTGGTCTTGGTGGGGAGTTTAGGTTCTTCTGGCCTTGGCCCTATACCCAGCCTCTCTTCTGTGCGTCCCCGTCTGCGCCAACGCAACCTCCACTACGGTCGGGCCCGCTTGACTGAACTTAGCTCCTCCTGGCTCTTGCACTTGCTGGGGGGTTCCACCGAGATAACTCGGGCTAGACACTGGTGATGATGCCGTTGGATCGGGAAAGAATTCGTGTTCCGGACTCACCCGGACTCGGCCGCCTTGAGCGGATGCCAATCCTCTGGCCACCTCCACCTTAGGACCGTCGTTGTGCGGTTCCACCAGCACCCACTCTTCCGGGTGGTAAAGTCTAGGGGACACCCGGACCCAGACCATCGCCTCGCTTCGAGCCGGGCTGGACAACGCCTAGCGACAAGCCACTCTTCCAGTGCTCTCCCGGTCCCCCTGCTGTTCGGCCAGGCAAACTCGGTGTCAGTCAGCTCTAATGTGATCCCATTCTCTGCCCTCTAGGTCCTTGATCGCTCCACTCGAGGTGGTAACCCTGCCGACTTACGCCAAGTTCTGTCACAGGTCGGGGCGGGCCAAGCCAGACTGCACCCACCCCTGAAAACCGGGAACCACCTCGAGGAACGGGTCAAGGACCAGACGGACAAGGGGATAAAAATAATGACAGTACTTTATTGTAATAAAATGGGTGAATTGGATAAGTCCTAATTAAAAGCTTCTTCTTGCCGCCAGGGCAGTTCAGTGGGCAGCTGCTTCCAATGGAGGACGTGGGGAGACCACCAGGCGGAGAGGACACTTGGACGGAAACGCTCCGCTTCGTTGGGCATTTCTCTTCCTCTGAACAGGGCAACGGTTTCAAGGAGGCGTATGGAGACCACCAGGCGGAGAGGACACTTCGGGCGAACACTCCGCTTCGTTGAGCACTCTCTCTTCTTCTGAACAGGGCAAAGGCTTCCAATAGGTGCGTGTGGAGACCACCAGGCGGGGGAGGACACTTGAGCGAAACGCTCCACTTGGCTGGACACCACCGGTCTTTCTCCCACCCGGTCGAATCTCGTCTTTGGCCAGGGCTCGACTTCGCTCCAGGAAAAGCAGAAGAATGGTGCAGCGGTTGTTACATTCGGCAAGGAGAGGACCGAAGTTGGAGACAGATCAACAATTCACTCGGTGTAATAATTCACTCGTGCCACACACTTCCAAACTCTCAACACCACTTCAGTGTTAGTGCATATAAACAACGGATCCAATACTCATCACTCGCGTCCTTCCCACTGCTGACGATATTCCTTAGGTTTTCGCTGACAAATCCTTCAATCCTTCCTTTCTCTTCCTCAGCTTCAATCTTCACCAGTCCATAGCCCCGCCTCAATAAAGGAACAACCCGCTGTCAAACACAGTCTCACACGGGAGGAGAACCCCCAGGTGGTGAGGAGAACCACCTCTTCAGTCTCCTTCCTCTCTGTTTTAAAGCCCCATGTAGCTGCGTGTCCCACTCACAGCGCTCCCTGTAATTGATCCACACCTGCTGTCAATCGGGCAATTGGCCTTGCTGCCATGGGCAACAGATTTGTAGTGCATAGAACGGATATGTCACTGGGGATTTCTCAATCAACTGCATTCGCAAGGGACTTAGTCCCATTCTGATTTTTGTCACCCCGTGACATATTCTCTGTTTAAGTAATTTGTATAAAACCAACAAGATATCCAGGTTCTCTAATCCTTGCTCATTAGTTTTAATGTGACCACACCCACACGCGCAAACATATTGAGATGCAAATTATAAATGCGTCGCGCGAACGCGCCCATTACCTCAACAACAAAGCGCTGCCAAACTTCATCAGTCCTCTGCTGATTGTCGAGTTTGGAAGACACGCTGTGAGATTATTGGATTTACACCAGAAGAAGAAGAACGCGATTTGAATACAAGAAAGATTTTAAGTTAAGAAATAATTCTGAATTATATTAGTTAGTATTGTTGCATAAACTTCACATTGCAGTCGAACTGTTGCTCGATGCTTCAGTGAATGTTCTCAGTCGCGCTGTGTTTGATAGGATGGATACCCGACCCGAGCCCACATCAGAGCCGCATTGAACATTTTACATTTAAAACAGCTTATTAGGTAGCCAATGTGCCTGATGCTTTCACTTGATGCAAACGTTCGTTTTTGTGATTAAAATACATGTAAAATATTACGATAACATCTGTCTTCCTGTGTGCGGAAATTTGTTTATGTAACGTTAGCTGTGACAACGAAACACGTCATATCGATGTAAACATTTGAGGTAACATGATAATAAATATTTTTTTTCTCTAGTGTAGTGTTACTGAAGTGTTCCTTTTTAACAATGCCTGCTATAGCCTACTATTGTTATTATTTTATGCAGCCCTGCATGTATGCCTACAAGGCACAACAAAAATGGTGTTCATTTTATATATATATACATTTTAAAAAGCAATTTTAACCAGAACAAATCTAAAATGTATTCCCAAAATCGTGCAGCCCTAGTTTCTCTTGATATCAGCATGTTCACAGCTTTTCTTTTTTTTTTTTTTTTGGTATATTCCTGCTGACTTCAACATGAGCAGAACATGGTAAAGTGAAAAATCAAACACCTGGGAAATGACAGGTATGCACTATGTTTCAGGAATGGCACAAATGTTTGTGACTGGTTAAGTCTCTGTCTTTAGTTCATGCAGTGTGTTAAATAATGTGTTTTTTTGCCATTTGTTGTGTATCTTTGGATTGTTGTGTTGTAAATAAATCCAAACAATCAAAAAGCCATTCTTTTTAAAATCTCCTCATTCTTTGTTCAAAGTTCCTCATAGGCCCTGAGAGCTCCTAATAGGGCCATTATGGGAGGCTCTTTGTCTCTCTCAGGTGTGAAACACTCAATATTCATGGTTGGTTTACGCCTACTCGCATAAAGCTTTCTTACACAAGACATGTCTTACAAATTTTAAATCAATATATTGTCTGATGTGAATGAGTAGTCAAGGTGATTTTCACATAGTTTTGGAGCAAATATTCTAGGTGATACAATTTTCAAAAGTCTTGTGTAGTAGAAATAATCAGTTTGGGTTTCATAACCTTATTTCAGTGACTTTTTTTTTTGTTGTCATTTTCACAAACCACGCATAAATGATATCTCAAAACTACAAACTTATGCTGCTGACATATTATTGTAGCCAGTGTTGGGGAGTAGTTAACTACAAGCGACGCTACTAACTTAACTACATTTTTCAGTAGCTTGCCAGTAGCTCAGTTGCTTTTTAAACAGTGTAGCTTTTCCAGTAGCTAACTACTTTTTGCAGCAAGTAGCGGTGTAGCGCGAGCAAAAGCTACATTGCGTTTTGTCGAGCCTGCGCGAATCAGCGCGATGCCAGGATATTCTTCTTTTAGAGTTGTGACGTTCGCGAACGAACCGATTCTTTTGAACGGCTCATAAACATGAACGATTGCCGAGTCGCGGCTGGAGGGGAGCCATTCTTTCTGTCGTTCCTTTATTTCCTATGCGTGTTTCACACAGATGCACACAAATTAGCTCCTCCGCGAGACAGAACAGTTATAGGGGGAGGGGCGCACCCAGCGCAGGGGTGTTGTGTGATGCTAGTTGTGTTCCATTTTATTTATTCTAATTTTATCTACAGTATATATTTAAAACTTTAAATATTTTTTGTTTTCTATCAAAATGTTCTTGTGTGGAAGTGTTTGTAGTAAAAGTTGTTTTGCACAGAAATTCATTGCAGCCGGCTTTCTTTTTGATGTTTATTTGTGAGTAGGTATGAATAACATAGTCAACGTAGCTTTACACATACACACTAGAGTGCGGATCGGGCCGACTTTTTCAGTCCGAGCCCGGCCCGCGTCCGACAGAGCAGTAACCGAACCCGACCCGAGCCCGACAGGCATAAAGATATTTATGTTCGAGCCCGCCCCGAGCCCGACAGTTAAAATCCCATTTTTTTCTCATACTAATGACAATTGTACGTTTGTTTGTGTGGAAAGCCTGCTTTTATTAAGCAACTGTAGGAAGGCAATCGGAAATGTCAACAGGACAAGCGCATCAGTGCGCGGAGCAACAAGCGCTCTTAACACCTGGCGCGCGCACATTATGCACGCGTTTCGTTGTCACGGCTACATAAACAAATGTCCGCACACAGGAAGACGGATGTTATGGTAATATTTTATATTACGTATTATTATATATACGTTGTTCAAAAAAATCAAAAGTAGTTTCAATGTAGCTAGCTACTTTTTGATAGTAACTTGTAGTGTAGCTAACTACTTTTCCAAAAGGGTAGCTTGACTGTAGTTTAACTACTTTAACTTACGAGTAGCTTGTAGCTTGTCAAACTACAGTTTCAGAGTAGCTTCCCTAACACTGATTGTAGCAGAGTTTGTGCTGAATGTGTCACAGGTCGGGGTAGGCCAAGCCAGACTGCACCCATCCCTAGACCAGGATCACCCTGAGGAGCGTGTCAAAGGAGGAGGCAGGAGACAGGAATAAAAGAATAACAACTTTATTTAATGTCTAAAAGCAATTTGAAAATCCTAATCTAAAATCCTCTTCTTTCCTTTCCCCAGGAATCCAAGGCAACACCGTGGTAAGTAATGGACAGGTAGGTATCGCAGGTGAGTAGGTGGGGCAGGGCTCACTTCCTTCTGGCGCTGGTGCCAGACTCACAGTGGTAAGTGACGAACAGGTGGGTATCCCAGGTGAGTAGACGGTCGGGGCTCACTTCCTTCTGGCGCTGGTGCCAGACTCACAGTGGCAAGTGACGAACAGGTGGGTATCGCCGGTGAGTAGATTGGGCAGGGCTCACTTCCTTCTGGCGCTGGTGCCAAACTCACGGTGGTAAGTACTGGACAGGTGGGTATCACAGGTGAGTAGGTGGTTCGGGGCTCCCTTCCTTCTGGCGCTGGTGCCAGACTCACAGTGGTAAGTAATGAACCGGTGGGTATCTCAGGTGAGTAGGTGGGTTCCTCCTGGCACTAGTGCCAGACTGATGAACACCACACCAAGGGGCCTCCGGGCCACGGCAACCTCGGGGTCGTCGACAGAGCGGAACTCTTTTGAACAGACCGAATCAAGACCTCCAGCAGAGATGTACAATTCTCACACGGGTTGTAGGGGGGCAGACACTTCGCACCATACAGGTGGGTCTCAGGGCTGCAGCCGACTCAAGTCGCAAGCGGAGCGGGGCTTTGACTGGAACAGACAGAATCAACACTTCAAATAGAGGTGAACAGCTCTCACATGGATCACAGGGAACAGATACTTCGTACCATACAGGTGGGTTTCAGGGCTGCAACAGACTCAAGTCGCAAGCTGAGCGGGGCTTCCGCTGGAACAGACAGGATCCACACTTCAAATAGAGGTGAAACAGCTCTCACATGGGTTACAGGGGACAGATACTTCGTACCATACAGGTGGTCTTCGGGGCTGCGGCAGACTCAACGTCACAAACTGAGCAGGGCTTCCGCTGGGACAGACAGAATCGAAACTTCAAGCGGAGGTAGACAGTTCTCACATGTGTTGCAGGGACAGAGTCACAAGCTGAGCGGGCGGTTCGCTGGGGCAGACATAATCAAAACTTCATACAGAAGTGAACAGTTCTCACATAAGTTGCAGGGGACAGGGTCACAAGCTGAGCGGGGCTTTCGCTGGGACAGACAGCATAGAGACTTCAAGCAGAGATAAACAGTTCTCACATGTGGTGCAGGGGACAGGTACTTCACGTTATGCAGATGGGCTTCAAAACTGCAGCAGACTCAAAGTCGCAAACTGAGCGGGGCTTTTGCTGGAACAGACAGAATCACAACTTCAAACATAGGTAGACAGTTATCAAACAAAGAGATGACTTCGACACATGGAGGCTTTTCCTTCTGGCATCCAACAGGTGAATATGATCGATCTTACTAGGCTCTTATGGTAAGCGGTAGACCAGCATGACACATGGGGAGTGTACGGCGATAAAAGATAAATCTTCCACACACACACACACGGCAATCCAACTCCAAACATGCAACGTGAGGGGAAACGTCAATTCCAGCACTAAAAATCCACTCTTCAAGTGCAAATAGGGCCAACCCTCACCCCAAGGTCTCGATCTGAAGAGCCGATGATCGTCAGGGTTGGGACTGATATTACGAATATTTTCCTCACCACTACAAGCGGGCTTCGCTTCACCGTTTCCAATGGCCAAGGAGGAGGCAAGAGATCGACAAGGAATCAGTATATTTCACTCAGTGCGATGTATACAACGTGATCCGAGCACTCCAAACCAGTATCCAATTTAGTGTAGAAAACATGCGTTTATGAGATTCAATTTGTTAATCACTCATCTCACTCTTTTCCAGTCCAGGCGACAAATTCCACTCTTCAAAACTGCCCTCGAATCCTCTTCTCTCACGGTGATTCTTCAGCTGCAACACTCTACAAACATTTCCCAACGGGAGAGAACCACCCCAGATCAACGGGGAAAAGCAAAACACAACTCAACACCCAGCCTTCTCTTCCCCTTGTGTTTTATCCTCTCAAAGCACTGGCGCGACCTCAATCAGACACTCAAAGTGAAGTCCCCACACCTGTTGCCAATCTGCCGTTTAGTTGTCATGACAACAGACACACACACCGGCCCGGGGACAGTGTTACACTGAAAGTGCCCCGGCGGGAACACTTCTCTGGTGGAATCAGTTCCGGGGATTATTTGTCACCCCGTGACAAATGCAGTGTAATAAGATTTTAGCCATGAAAATGTCACAAGTAACAGAAATAAGCACAAATGTCAGAGAATGTCAGAACACCTCCAGGACCCAGAAAACACCTCAGACCCCAGAGGGTTAAGAGCAGTAAATGGGACACAGCGTAGAATATTGATGTCTTTTTTAAGGGAGTGGAAGTCAGTGATGTTTTCAATAGGATTTAATTGATAAAGTAAGTTTTGTATGTGAGTGTTTATTTGAAGGGAAAGAATGTTAAGTGTAGAAAAGAAAATGGACAAAGCTGTATTGTAATCTATTATCTGATCCACACTCTGGAGCAGAGGGGGCGGTAATGCACCAAAAAGCTGGATGCCAACCGGCGTAAAATTGGATAGAAGAAGAAGAAGAAGAAGAAGAAGAAGAAGAAGAAGAAGAAGAAGAAGAAGAAGAAGAGGAAGTGAGCTAGTTCTCCACTGCAGGACATGCTAATAGTGTGTTCTCTTTGTCTCTGCATCTCCATTCAAGTTCATTCATTTTTGTTATTATTATTATTATTATTATTTTGACAGGGACAATGCAAACAAACATAGTGTCAAGACAAAGCTTGTCACTGAAGTACTAAATATAAAGTTTATAGTAAATGCTAATTTTCAACTCCTGTCCCTGGTTGGGCTTTTATACACAATAGAAATGACATATTTCACTATTTCAATTTAAAAATATATATATAAACATTATATATAAACAACTTCTGTCCCTGATTGGGCCTTTATACACAATATAATTGACATACTACACTACTTCAATGCAAAAAATAAAAAATAAAAAAGTACATAAACATGATAAATAAACATGCATATCATACAACTCTTACTTACTTACAATAATTAAAAATGAGTACACTTTTGGTATGTTTTTAATCAGTTTTTAAGCCTGGAAGTAAACACTTTAAAGTCAGGTATAGTCTTGATGTCAGATGGTGGAAACTTAGTGGCTCAGGTGCTACGTGATTAATGCACTTGTGAATTAATTTAAGAAGGCAAAAATTGCTAAAGCTCTCAAAATGCATAAAATTATATTTCATAAGGATGATACAGTCATGATGGCGTATTGGTTTTTTATCCATAATTTGTATTACTCGGTTGTATAGAGAACCTATGCATTTGGTTGCAGTGGAAGCGGCTTGTGCCCATGCTGTCATGCTTACCATATATGAGAAAAAAATCATTGCTTGCATGTACAGCAGGGCTGCCTGGTTTGGTATGTAGCTTCTGATTAGTTTGAAACAGTTGAGATTACTCTGTATTGTTTTTAAGATTTTCTTTATATGCTTGTCAAATTTTAGTTGAGGATCCAAAACCAATCCTAAATATTTAAATTCTGTAACTGGATGAATTTCTTTCTTTTGTATATTAATATTAAATCTTCCTTTTAAATCATTTTTTTTTAATGGAAAAACACATGGAGATTGTTTTTGAGAGATTTAGAACTAACTTATTTTGGATGAGCCATTGTTTGATGTTATACATAGTAGTGGACAGTACAGCTGCAGCCTGCTCAGGTGACTTGGCGGGTTCATAAAGAACTGCATCATCCGCATAGAGCTGACAACTGGCATCTGAGCAGTGCAGAGGTAAGTCATTTATAAAGAGACTAAACAGCAAAGGGCCAAGTATAGAGCCCTGCGGAATGCCCATTTTTATGTCGAGAGTGCAGATATGGTTTGATCAACTTTAACACACTGCACTCTAGACTGGAGATAAGATGTAAACCACAACACTGCCTCATTTGAGAAATTAAAATGTAACATTTTAGATAAAAGCTGGCTATGATTGACCGTATCGAATGCCTTTTTAAGGTCAATAAAAACAGCTCCCACCACATTGCCCTTATCCAGGGACTTTTTTTACATTTTCAATTAAACAGCAGTTTGCTATTTCAGTTGAGTAACCTGGTCTAAACCCAAACTGGTGTGGATGGAGTACCTGTCTGGCTTCTAAATGGTCATTCAGTTGCGCCACTAGAACTTTTTCAATTATTTTAGATAAAACTGGTAAAAGCGACATATCACTTTTGAACACAAGGATGATTATTCCTTTTTTTCCACACACTGGAAAATGTACTGGTTCTTATGGAAAGATTAACAAGATGGGTCAATGGTTTGACAAGAACATCGTTATACTTTTTAAGTGAGGATTAACCGATCAGCACTGGCCTTCTAACGATGGAAAGCCACATACTTTTTCTTCACCTTAATCAACCTTGGAGCACCGTAATTCCCACGTTAAGATATTACTTTATGTTCAATAATAACCCTCCGGGGATGTGTGCACTGCAAGTCAGTTTGGTCTGTGTCCTCATTCAGCCCACCATAGTGGTGGAGAATTCGGGCAATTTTTTCCTGAATGAGGTCAGACTTTTTATACTGATGACACCTCTGTTTACCTTACTGCAGAAATCACACTCTCTCTCATAATGGAGGAAATTATCCACCGGCTTACCGATATCAGCATTCGCCAACAGCAGTTCGTAGAACAACTATCCGGCCGACAAGGACTTATGGAGCTTGCGCTTGAGCAGTTAAAGCTGGGAACCCAGTGTCCAGGCCCAGCAGCTGCTCATAAAGTTAACAGAGCATGATGATGTTGAAGCTTATTTGCATACATTTGAAATAATAGCTGCTCGAGAAGGATGGGATGAGGATGAGTGGGCCCACATCTTAGCACCTCTTCTCACCGGGGAAGCACAGCCAAAGTATGGCTAGCAGGTTTTAATGTCCACCGAGCTATATACTGCTGGGGGCGCCTGAACGGCAAGTGCAGGTCGAAAGGAAGATTGTGAATGCGATTCTGGATTCAGGCAGCTCAGTGAGCCTGGTAAAACCTCAAATCAAGGCCCGGCCAGAAAGTAAATAGTATGTCCCCATCACCTGTTTGCACGGGGACACGCGCTATGTGCCTGCCCAAACGGTCACCATCTCTGCTGGATCGAAGTCCTGACCGGTGGAGGTAGGAGTGGTAAAGGACCTCCCGGTCCCTGTATAGCTTGGAAGGGATTGGCCGGGGTTTTACCACCTGCTAGCAACAACCATACAACTTGCTAGTCGGAACAGTCACCGAAAACAAAGGATTCACCGTCAGACTGCTAGCCAACCAGTCCTGCAGGCCACCGACAGTGAGAGAAATGGTGTGTCACAAAATGTGCCCCCTAACCTGTATACTGATTTCTTCCAATAGATCACTGAAGGGGGCTTTTTTCGACGCAAACAGCAAGATGATGATAGGCTACGGAATTATTGGTCACAGGTTAGGGAGGTGGAGGGAGAAGCCTAACATCCAGCCCCCCATCACTACGCACACTTCATAGTGAAAAATGGCCTGCTTTACTGTGCCGCCCAATGGCAGGGGGAGGAGAAACACCTGTTGGTAGTGCCGAAGTCCAAGACTGAAATCGTATAGGAGCTAGCCCACTCACACCCGATGGCAGGGCACCTAGGTGTGAAGAACACAATTCAGCGTGTTCGAGATCGGTTCCATTGGCCTGGCCTGGATGCTAAGGTGAAGCGTTCTGACAAAGCTGGCCAACTTGTCAAAGAACATCACCACTACAACCTCCCTCCAGCCCACTTATCCCGTTGCCAATTATCGAGGTGCCCTTTGAGCGTATCAGGATGGACCTCGTGGGACCGCTGCCGAAGTCTACCCAGCGCCATGAGCTCATACTCGTCATCGTGGATTATGCAACCTGATACCCAGAAGCTGTACCCCTTCGTAAGACTACATCAAAAAACATTGCAAAGGAACTGTTTCTTCTGTTCAGGCGGGCATTCCGGCTGAGATCCTGACCGATCAGGGCACTCCGTTTATGTCCAAGCTCATGAAAAACCTATGCCAGTTACTGCGAGTCAAACAGCTTCATAAATCAGTTTTCCCAGCCCCAAACTGACAGACTAGTTGAGCATTTCAACCAGACTCTAAAGCAGATGTTACGGTGGGTGGTAGCTGAGGACGGACATGACTGGGATCTCATGATCCCGTACGTGCTCTTTGGTATTCGTAAAGTCCCTCAAGCCTCTACAGAGTTTACTCCCTTTGAGTTGTTGTTTCGGCGGCAATCGCGAGGTCCCCTCGACGTAGCCCGGTATGCATGGGAACATCAGCCCTCCCCACATCGAACAGTTATAGAGCACGTACGAAAAATGAGACAGAAGATTGACCGAGTCATGCCATTAGTGCGAGGACATCTAGCCTCGGCCTAGCATGCACAGCAACGCCTCTATAACCTACCTGCTCAAGCTTGGGAATTCCAGCCAGGAGATCGGATCCTCGTCCTGGTTCCGTGTGCTGCTTCTAAATTCCTGCCGTCCTGGCAGGGACCCTACACCATAATTGAGCGGGTTGGGCCAGTGCCGTATAGAGTTTGCCAGCCGGGAAGACTAAAGCAGAACAAATTTACCATATCAACCTGCTGAAGAAATGGACTGCACCTTTTTGCAAGCTGAAGGATCAGTGGTTGATTTGGGACCACAATTGTCAGGCACTCAGAGGATAGAACTTGAATCCCTGGTCGGACAGTTCCAAGATGTGTTTTCAGAATTACCGGGGCACACCAACTTAATTCAGCATGAGATTCGCACTCCCCCTGGAACTATTGTCCGGCAGCGCCCCTACAGGGTCCCTGAGGCTCGTCGACAAGCTATTGAGGAAGTCCTGCAGATGTTGAAACTTGGGGTCATCGAAGCATCACGGAGCCCATGGTCCAGTCCCATCGTGATGGTCCCAAAGCTTGATGGAACCCTCTGTTTCTGCAATGATTTTCAGAAAGAAACTCAACAAAGTTTCCATCTTCAACAGCTACCCCATGCCCCGAGTAGATGAGCTCATAGAGCGTCTGGGTAGAGCCAGATATATTTCCACCTTGGACCTGACATAGCAGGGCTCAACATAAAAGAAAAATCCCCACTGGCCCCCAGGGCCAGTAGATCAGAGTTTTACTGGCCCCTTCTATATTTTTACTGGCCCTGAAAGAAATATAAGGAAAAGCACTTTTCCATTAAAGGGTACCTCACATACCACCGCAAACATCCAATAGGAAAATTCAACTGCAGTACCCACTGTTCAACCTGAAGAGGGCAGCACTCTATTACACCATATATTGTAGAATTAAAACACTTTATACCCAAATCGTCCCCTTGGAATTATAAGGTTCTATCTGACATTTTTGTCAAAATTGAGTTATTCACATATTCTTATTCTGTGACAATTTATTTACATTATGTGATGTTGTTTTTTAAGTTGTGTACATTTTGGAACTTTTTATTTAGAAAATAAAAAGGTTCTTTCTACACAGTCGAATGGAATGCAAAAACTTTAAAGCTCAATATCTCAAAACCAGTCAGAATGCAGATAGAACCTTATAATTCCAAGGGGACGCAATGTCAAAAAAAGTTACTTGAATCAATGAACGGCACCAATAAAAAAGTTGGTTTAGGGTTTAGTTACCCTTTAAACTGTATTTATTGTATACATTAGGATTAATGTGGTTTTCACAGGGGTCCATTTTACTACTAAGACTCGATATTCCACTTTTTCCTCTTTTCTTCCCCTTAGCTCCTCCCTTTTCTCCCTCAGCGGTCCATTTTGTTCACTGGAAACTCCTTCTGTCCGCCTCCATGAGCCACCTCTTCACTATTGGCATGGGGTTGAAGTGCTCCAAGTTGGGACCCTCCAAGCTAATGAAGAGCAAACTCTTCAGCATTTCAACACTCAAGCTGTTCCTCCAGTCAGTCTTTGTACGCTTCATGGCACTGAAGCCCCTCTCGACTGTTGCCGTGGACAGAGGCAGTACCAAGATGAGCTCCACAATGAGGAGGAGGTTGGGGAAGCTACTCCTCCGCTCATTATCCAGGAAAAAGTCTTGCCAAGCATTCCTCTGTAGGCTCTGTGATAAGGACTTGATCAGCACCTTAGCAGCAGGCCACTCCACATGCTGTGCTTTGTCCCGGTCACATCCTATCCGGTCAAGGACATTAGCAAAGTGATCACAGACCGTGGCAAGGTGGTCCCTGCCATAGCATGCTAGTTATTGATGGTCAGCAGCCCACTCACGAGGATCCACCAGTTTTGCTGCAGCCTGCAGCACCTGATGAGACTCAACCCCCTTGAATCTGGACTGTAGCCTGGCAATCACACTGTGCAGGAGCGTCCGCTTCACACTGGAGAAAAAAATACTAATAATTAATTATGTCTCAGAATTTAACACCTTAAATTCATCGTTCTTGTTTAAATATTTACTTGGAAAACTCTTCTCTGCTGTCCCTGAACCTCAACAGCTCAACATTTTGATAGGTTCCATTCTTGGTTTCAGCTAGGAAGCACTCCACACACTTTCCTGCCTCTATCTCCATGGCTGTCAGCCTCAACACTGCTGTTTCAAAGGCATAGAGTGCCTCTGGCAGGGTAAGCCCATCCTCTTGCAACTTCAGACTCAGACTACAAGAATGAAAACATGACTCAACTCAGGTACACTGTACACTGCAACTTAAATTGAAAATAAACTGATCAGACAGATTATATTTAATAGAAACTTGCCAACGCAAGACTTCTATGACGTCTTGGACCAGCATGATGAAGAGAAGGTGTTGAAAATCTTTCAACACCTGAAGGCACTGCTTGGCTCGTCCAATCATTTCAGCACTTGCTGATCTGTTTGATGTAATCAACCAAATAAGAATTTATGTTGACCGAGATTGATTAAGTACGATTACCTAGGAAACAGGAATGTATTACTAGCCTTGTTTCCACTGTGTTTTCCATCTGGGCAAGCAATACTGGGTAGTTTTTCAACAAGACCCTGAGTGCCCTCTCCGTGTGTGGGAGCCACCTTGTCCCTCTCAAGTTGGTCATCTTCCAGACCTTTTGGTTGAACACATCTGCCAGATCTTTCAACTATCTCCACGCTTTAGGAGAGTGATGATACTGTTTATACAGCCCCTTCAGTATGTCCATCACCTGAATTAGAATTATAGGAGTATGATAATTATACAAATTAGCTTAAGTAGCACATAACATGTTGGGTTTATGTAGGACATGATTTTCTCAGTTTACTATACAGAAGTTGCTGAAGGTTGGCTTTTTACTTCCTTGTTACTTGCCTTTCTCTTTCTTGGTCTTTCATAGCATACATGGCAGCCAACTCAAGGCCATGGCTTAGGCATTGGATATTTATCAGGTGGGGAACTTCAGCACGAAGAAGTGTGGCAACCCCCCCAATCCTCCCAACCATCACAGCAGCTCCATCAGTACCCAAGCCCACTACCTTATCCTTCCACTGGGATATGTCTGCCTTATCCAATGCTGTAGACCGAGAAATACTTGTTATTGATGTAACTTTACTCAACAAGTGAAAACACAGCAAGCAACACAAACAGATTCAATAGCCAGGCTTACCAGCGCTCATTGCAGCAAAATGACCAGGCGCTGTGGTCATCTTCCAGACCTTTTGGTTGAACACATCTGCCAGATCTGTTGGAGCTCCTCTACACCAATAAAGATGTTCTTTGGGTGTCCACAGCTCAATATACGGACAAAAACCCCTTCCAGGTCTCTGCCACTCACGTCAGTAGATGAGTCTGACAGAACGCTTAAAAAATTTGCTGCTTTAATTTCTGCAACACAGCCCTCCCACAGCTCTCTATAAATAACATCGACAAACCTAAAATTAAGCAAAAGAAAAGTTAGGACAACTACAATATTAGGGTTATTTAAGTTATTCACCCATTATCTCTGTTTTTTTTCTCTCTCCAACGTTCATATTCGGGGACAGGGTCCCTGAATCACTATTTCTGGCAAAATTATTTAATGAGGCCCCCCTTTTTTGTTATATATATATATATATAATATAATATACAAGATTTTTTGTTAATATTATCCTAATTACCTAGATATATAATTATACAAAATTCAAAAAGTAGTTAAAACACATAACATCTTACAGAAAATAAGTTGTTTGTTTTACAACATTATGTGCTTATTTTTTTAATTAACGAAATGTCAATATTCATCTTTATAACAGAAGATAAAATAAAATATAACAATCTTTAAGGTAAATCTTCACATGTATAACGGATTGTCACCTCAAAAACAGTCCTTTGTGGTGGAGCAAGCATTACTATATAGAAAGTTAGTATCTTAATTAGTTCCATCTTAATTTAATCATTGTTTTATTATTTTATTAGTTCATTAACTAATTGTTAACTCAACCAATTTAAATGTAAAGAGCTGGATACTAGAATTAATAATTAAATATAGTAAATGTATTGATTAGAGTTGCCAGACTAAAGATTTTTCTAGTCGACTAAGTAAGTAGTCATTCATTTAAGCAATTAGCTTTATTCCACTCTCAAGCATAATTTGATCTTGCCGCAAAAGCAGGCTAATAATAGGCCTATGTCTAAAAAAAAAATAACGAGGTATTTTAATTTTTTATTAATAAACTAGTGATTTCTAAATCAGAGTCGGCTGCAAAAATATTTCCATACATCTCTGCTTTAAAGTGGATGCACCTTTAGAGAGAAATGCAACTTTCATATGGATTGCTTTCTATTCAATTTCGTTTTGATTATTACATAATCAGACTGTATTTGCTTTAGATTCACATTTTTCTGTTTAAAAGTGGACATTTCAAGCTTTATTTATCTATATTTATCATGTCTCTGACTGTGAGGCTAGTAGTATACAATGTGTTTCAGTTCATTTTTGAGACGCGCTTCAGTTCGCGCCACGGAGACCATGAAAGCGCGCCTTGTTTGTTTTATTTTATTTTACAAAAGCACAACGTTTTCTTGTTATTGTGAGCTTACACAAATAAAAGTAGGTGCGAATGATGCATTATTATTTTTTGTATGACCAGAAAAGATGGAGTAGACTATTTTAAGTTGTTTCCACTGTTGATAGGAAAATGCAAGGCTATCGCGTCGGCGCCTCCATGTCATGCAGTGCGCGTTCCACACTCTGCACTTGGATATGTGCCTAATAATAGCGAACATTTATCTAGGTTAAAGTTAGAGCAAGCGGCCATGCCAGACGGATAAGTCTTTTTCACATTTAGTTTAACAAATCATGCATTTTCTATACCTCGAGTAAGCGCTGCGCCAGTTTGAAAAAACTGCTGAGGCAAGACGCCTTTGGTCGCACTTTGGATCATTTATGAGCAAAGTTATGGTGATATATTAGCTAGATAGCTAGCTGAGTAACTTACCTTCGACATGCTACATCGGTGAGGTACTGAGTGCCAACGTCTTCGCCATTCTTCTTGAGAAGAGCGACCGTTCTCTCGTATGCAGTAAAAGGAAGCTCACTCTTCACGATATGGTAAGCAGTGTTGATTAACTTCACCATCCGTTGAATTGTATCGTTGTTGGCCCGTTGTGTCCAGGAATGAAGTGGCCCAGCTGATGGGTTGTCCGCCACCCGCTTTGCTAACACACACTGCAAATGTTGGCGGCTTTTTTCGTGTGCATCTAATGCCTGTTTTCTGTAGTTCTGGGTCCCCTTATAAAATGTCCCGGCTCGGTCGGCTTTTGTCAGAAATTTTCGGCAAACGATACAGTACATACCCTCATCGCCTTTCTCCACCCAGGTGTACTGTGTTTTCCATGACACTAGGAATGTCCTCTTTCTCATATCAGCCTCGTAGTTTTTTGACATTTTAAAGGGTAACTAAACACTAAAACAACTTAAATTAACAACGAAATAACCTGAAGTAACATTGACACTTTTCGCGCCACTGTGTATGACGTTTGCTGTTTGTTTTGCTGATGGCCAGTCACTGGCCCGCGCGGGCCAGTGATTGGCCAATCAGCTAGCCCGACATAGTCGTTTACTGGCCCCGGGCCATCGGGCCATTGCTTATGTCGAGCCCGAGATACTGGCAGGTACCTCTCACAGCTGCATCCCAGGAGAGTGTCTCCAGAGGGCACTTCAGTGTCGCCCTGTAATTACTTCTCATCATTCAATCAGCAGCCAGGAGCAAGTGCTGATCGGCCACACCTGTGCTTCATTAAGATGAGAGAATATAAGCAAAGCAAGATAATGAAAGGGTTAGTTCTCCACTGCAGAAAATGCTAATAGTGTGTTCTCTTTGTCTCTGCTTCTCGAGATTCAAGTGAGGATTGACCGATCAGCACTGGCCTTCTAACGCTGGAAAGCCACATACCTTTTCTGCACCTTCATCAACCTTTGAGCACCGTAATTCCCACATTAACCCGCTGGGGTTGACAAATGCGCCTGCACGTTTTGCTCATTTTATTTTTACATAACAGCAAAATATACATAAAATACTATGTCATTTTGGTCATACAGACTTTAGAAATATGAAAAAATAAGCTGTTAAATTTCTACTTTTTTAAGTGTCCACTTACAATCGAAATAGAACATTGTGCTTTTGTAAGATAAAGAAAATAAACTGGGTGTGCTTTCTGCCTCTCCATCTCTGTGAACTTTTTTTCTGGTGCACGTCTCTAAATTGAAACAAAACTCATCGAAAACTATTCACCCAGGCATGAGCAATATATCTTTATAATCATTTAAGTGTGTACTTTTAAATGATCTAATTCAAAACTAAAACAAAAATTCTCTGTTTATGTAATCTATATAAAAAGAGCCAGTTCTCATTTCAGCTCATTATAACTCGTTATCTTTTAATGTGACCATGCCCACGGAGAGCGCGCGCTATTTAAACGCAAATGATCTGAGGCAATACATGCAAACATGCAAAACGTCCACATAAGCTCGATAAAACACATCAAGTTTAATCAGATGAATGTACTATGTCGTTTTGCGAGGCTGTGAGGAATAATCCTGGGAAACTTTCCTCAGAAGTGCTGGTTTCACTTCAAGGAGCAATGGATCAAGTTGAGGATTAGTAGTAAGTTTTTTATTATTATATGCTTTGTTCAAGGCCGGATTTACCACCGGGCCGATTGGGCCGGTTGCCCGGGGGCCTCCGACCTCTAGGGGGCCTCCAAGACCCCTCTAACTGTGTGGCCTCATCCTTTTTTATTTTTTTATTATTGAATTAAAATACAATTAATTAATGATTGTGTGCATGTATGTTAACAATAATTTATTAACATAAAAAAGTTTTTTGGCTGTGTCGGCTGTGTCTAATGATGACGAGTCAGCTTACCGTGAAAACTGTTGATAGTGGCAAAACAGGTGGTAGAAGATAGTGTGAAAAACAGAGAGTTGAGGACATCAAAAAAACAAACAACATGAATAAAAAACGGTGGAGCAGCGGAGCCACAAAACGCAAAGCTAAAAAGGAGAAGGATAGCAGAGAGGATTTAATTAGGAGTAATATTCCAACCATCTCTACTTTTTTCAAAAGTCGGCTCGATGAAAACAAAGAGCCTAGCGGCGCCGGCGCCTGCAGTGATGCTAGCAAAGAGGAGTTTAGCACAACATCCAGCCTTGCTATTTTAGATGAACCTGAGCATCAGCACCAGCACGACAAGAGAGAGAACCCCAGCCCAGCTGGAGTGACAGACACCTGTTCAAGTGCCCCCCACCACTACAGTTTCCGACTCCACTTGAGACCGAAACCGAAGCAGGTGCTTCAGAAGCCGCTGAAGGCGGCAGAGACCCGGCGGTGACATGCATTACCAGTTTGACAGCCTCAAAATGTAGGCCTATCTATTACTTTTTCCCCTTATTAAAACCCCCTGATTATTAGATGCCCGGGTCGGCGAAGAAATCAAGTCAAGTCAAGTCAAGTCACCTTTATTATATAGCGCTTTTTACAATACAGATTGTATCAAAGCAGCTTCACAGTGATAACATGAAAATAATACAAAAAAACAATTTCATCATCGTCCACCTTTAAGGCAGATCTATAATATTGTTGAATATTAAATGCCCCCAACTAAGCAAGCCAGAAGGTAAGGCAACAGCGGCAAGGAACCAAAACTTCATCAGGTGACAGAATGGAGAAAAAAACCTTGGGAGAACCCAGGATCAGTCGGGGGCCAGTTCTCCTCTGGCCAACGAGCGAACAGTGTATGATTATGATTCAGGAGCATTACAGGTCAGAAGTCAGAATGAATTAGAGTATTTGTCCAGTTCCGGTTGGGTGAAACTAGATAGGAAGAAGCCTTCCGAATCTGCGTCCACCGACCCACTTAAATAAATAATTGTTCTGATTTAGCTAGAGCCCAGCACCGACATTTCACCACCCCTCTGTCCCTGTATGATATGTTGCTTTTTAAATAATGTAACGTTGTTTTAATGTTCATTTTTATGACCAGATACGCCTTCTAGGCTTATCAAAGCAAAGTCATATTGGATCAGAACATTCAGAATATGAATCCAGTTCCATCTGGTTGGAAGTCGGAGTCATCACGCCGGTATGGAGACTAGTTTGTTGATGATCAGTGCCGATGGCTATTGTGTCAGTAACAGGGAAGGTACTGGTTGACACTTCAGAACTCTGCGTTGTCATTGTGTCCAGGCGCAGGTCCTTCATCAGATCTGTATACGGCCTGGATCCGTCGGACTGCGGTAAACCTCGGATAAACAGAGACTAATATTAGCGTAGACGCCATCCTTCTTATGATATAAAAAGTACATTAGGATTCATGGGGAGTGTTCCCGGTTCCGGCTGACCTAAACTATGCAGCCTAAATTTAAAGAAGTCTATAATGTGTTGTGTATGCTAGGCCAAAAATATGTGTTTTTAGTCTATATTTGAACTGACAGAGTGTGTCTGCTTCCCAGACAATGTTAGGAAGATTGTTCCAAAGTTTTAAACAGAAAAAAAAGAAGAAAAAAACGTTTTTTTTTTTAATAAAAAAAAAATTAAAATAGATAAAAATAGGTGCTAAATAGAAAAGCATCTTCCACCAGCAGTCGATTTTTATATTCTAGGCATTACCAACTGGCTGGAATTTTGAGATTGCAATAGACGTGAAGGACTATAATGCGTTAAGAGCTCGCTCAAGTACTGGGGAGCTAAACCATTTAGTTCTTTGTAAGTGATCAGCAATATTTTAAAATGTATACAATGTTTAATAGGGAGCCAATGCAGTGTTGACAGAACCAGAGTAATATCATACTTCCTGGTTCTGGTAAGAACTCTGCATTTTGGACCAGCTGTAGTTTGTTTAATATGCGTGCAGGGCAACCACCCATAATAGCATTACAATAATCTAGCCTTGATGTCATGAACTAATTTTATTCTGCATTTTTCATTGAGAGTGTGACGAACTGAGAAGTCAGGAACAAGGAACACAAGCTTTGTATGAGAAAATAGGTCTTTATTTGAACTCAAGAAAAAAAATCAACTTTACAAACTCATAAATTTCTTACAACAAATATAAAATAAACAAACAGAAACTGAGATCAATAAACAGTAAGACAAAAAACAAATAAACAAAGTAAAACTAACCTGCTCAAATGAACAAAGCAACAGCTTATAAAGGAAAGGATGGGCCCATTACAAATTAAGAGGGAAAACAATTAAAGTTTACATTCAACATATAACCTTAAATAAATCAAAATCGAATCAAAAATATATATATTAAATAAAGATAAAGGAAACCCAAATTTAATTAAATACCATAAATATACAACTAAAGAAATCAATTAATACAAGGCATCTTGTATCAAATGGTATGTCCGGGCGGAACCAATAATGTTTAAATTATCCGTTCCCACCCGGACTCTAATCGTTGTCAAGCCAGGATGCGGCTGCAGTGGACAATGTCTGAAGTTCATCACCGGTAAACTTCAACTCAAAATAGAAACAAATATAAATAACAGATACAACGTGACTGATTTGTGTGCACTTCAAATCAGTAACAATGTATACAAATGTTTTTAAAGGTAAACCTAACAATAAAGAATTAATGTATATTGTTTGTCTCGTGTGGTTATTATGAGCTATCGTACTGAAATAAATGAATGTGAATGACGAGAAATGTGTGTGTGTGTTTTGATACATCCACATTACCACTCTAATGCCATGCTTCCTAATGATATCTCCCAAGGGTACCATGTACAGAATGAACCGCAACGGTCTTAGTACTGAGCCTTGTGGTACGCCATACTGAACTTATGATCGATAAGAGACAGAAGACATTTATTGCTAGAAACTGATAACGGTCAGATAAGTATGATTTAAACCATTCTAATGCATTTCCACTAATGCCAACATTATTTAAAAGAAGTCTATTTAAAAGAATGTTATGGTCGATAGTGTCAAATGCAGAACTAAGATCGAGTAACATTAATAGAGAGATACAACCACGATCGGATGATAAGAGCAAATCATTTGTGACTCTAATGAGAGCTTTCTCAGTACTATGGTACGGTCTAAATCCTGATTGAAAATCCTCGCAGATATCATTTCTTTCTAAAAAGGAACATAGTTGTAAGGATACTGCCTTTTCTAGTATCTTTGACAGAAAAGGTAGATTCAAGATCGCCCTGTAATTGACTAATTCTGTAGGATCATGTTGTGTTTTTTAACAAGCGGTTTAATCATAGCCAGCTTAAATCTTTTTAATGTGTATCCTAATGACAAAAAATTAATTGATGATATTAAGAAGAGGATCTATCACTGTGGAAGCATCTCTTTCAGTAGCTTAGTCGGTATAGGGACTAACATACATGTTTGTCGATTTAGATGATTTAACGAGTTTAGAAAATTCTTCCCCTCCTATAGTAAGTACTGAATAGAATTTTCCTTGGGGAGACTACAATGCACTGCCTGATGCAATACTGTAGTAGGCGGTTGCATAATTATAATTTTCTCCCTGATATTATCAATCTTATAAGTGAAGAAGTTCATAAAGTCATTACTGCTGTGCTGCTTGAAAACTTCTGGGCTTGAAGCTTTATTTTTTGTTAGTTTAGCCACTGTTTCAAATAAAGACCTAGGGATTTGTTTATTTTCTAATACTAGGGTTGAAAAATAAGTAGATAAAGCATCTTTTAAGGCCTCCCTATATGCAATCGAGCTCTCTTTCCATGAAATGCGAAACAGCTCTATTTTTTTCTTTCAGTTGCGCTCCATTTTTAAGCGCAACGGAGCAACTGTGTCTAAAGTACTGGAAAATAAAGAGTTAAAAGTTTCTGTCGCAATATCAGGTTCTTCTAAGCGAAGCTTCAGCGCCATCTGGTGCTTATTTAAAATAAAGCAGCCAGAAGCCTGTGTTAGAAGCTCTGGCAGATGAAGCAACCACAACACACTCCATAGTTTCAATGTTATGTGTACAAATAAAAGCCTTACATGTTTGTGTTTGATTTGTTCATTAAATAAATACATTTTCTCACCTCACAAACCCATCAACCAGACTGAGCCAACAATGACTCGTTAAATAAGATCTGGGGTTTGTCGTCGATCACGTGACACTAGTAAACCAATACACACCCCGATACGGGGCTTCACTAGAAATTGTGTCGCATGTGCTATAAGCACAATGAAGCTTCAGTGTCATACATAACATCACTACAAAGCTTGTCTTCCTTGTTCCTGACTTCTCGGTCCCTCACATATGGTGGCAGCGGTGGGATCTTTCAGTCAGTCAAGGACACTAAGAGCAGCTTTTTGGTTTCTTTCTGCCCCTCGTGGCGCAACGGAGCAACTGTCTAAAGTACTGGAAAATAGAGAATTAAAAGTTTCTGTCGCAATATCAAGCTCTTCTAAGCTATCTGGGATGTTGAGATGATGAAACTGATCAGGAAGATTATTAATAAAGCAATCTATAGTGGCAAAAGTGATAGGTCTAACATATTTGCAACACAGAGTCTTACAAATATTGCAGCCTTGGCTAAATGAAGTTTACACAAGACAAGATAATGATCTGAGATGTCATCGCTCTGCTGCAGAATTTCAACGTATCAACATTGATTCCGTGTGATACTATTAGATCTAGAGTATGATTACGACAATGAGTAGGTCCTGACACATGTTGTCTAACTCCAATAGAGTTAAAAATATCTTTAAATGCCAATCCCAATGCATCGTTTTCGTTATCTACACGTTAAAGTTGGACTTAGCTGACGTTAAAGCCCTGAAAAATTAGGACTTGGCTGACGTTAAATGTTAAAGGTTGCATTAAGACTGCTACTTAATCATTTGCCGTCATATATTTTTGCTACATTTCAAATGCCATTTATTTATATATTTAATTGTTTTACCCTTATCAGATACAATTTTCAATCTTAAAATAGTAAAACAAACACAACATTCTATTTTTATTTTAAACAATATTTAATGTGTATTGTGTTATTTGTGAAAATAATTTTATTCAAGTCATTAATGTGTCATTTAGATACATAAAATAACTGAAATGTCCTTATCTTGATATAGACGTTTGCCAACTGCTTTATGTTTATTTGTATTTTTTACAATTATCATTATCAAGCACAAAACATCATTTGAAATGGTGTAAATGATTCAGAAATATGTGAAATAGTTGAGGAAACACCCAAATTATCCTAAATTTTCTTATCTTGTAATTATAATTTAATTACTATTTCAAACAGAAATGATGTGCATATATTTCTCTCTGCATACAGTATCACTAGACAGAGACACAATTAGTTCAGGAGTGCCATGAATAAAGCTTGTTAATTGTCCCAGTGGACTGGTATTACAGCACAGACCAGCATGCGTGTACTGTAGTCGTGAAGGCCATTTCCCTTGTTATGGCTGCTAGTTGGACAGAGATAAAGTGAACTGATGCGTTTGTCTCTGCTAACAGATACTATGCAGCTTCAGTTTAATTAATCAAAACAGGACATCAAGAACAAAGATACTCCTGGGACCCAGAATTTGAAGTAACACTCACTTGCAGCCTTGCCTTTACAAAGGGAGGAAAGTATTCATCTATTGGTGTGTATTGTTACTATGATGTCTTAATCATGAGTGTACTGTGCTGTCAGCTTGCAAAAGCCCCCATAGCTGCTTCGGAAACATTCTCTTTGGTGTAAAATGATAGGCCTTTTCATCCAACTAAATGGCTTGTGAAGGGTACCATTGACTAAATAAGCAGGCTGGATCTCCAGTGCCATGTGCTTTTGTATGCTATGACTGGAATGATGGGACAGAACAGCATGTTCTCCCATGGCTGATGCTGTGTCTCAACATTCGTGACAGAGATGTATCAACCAGTGGACGTATTAGATGCTCTGCCATTTGATAGGTGGGAGCAGTGAGGATTAATATATTTCGAAAACCATGTCATTGTAAAGATCTGTAGCTTTACAGATCAATACCATGCCTAAACCACTCTCTGCCTCACACACACAAATACACCTTTAAGAGTATCAGAGTGTGCTCTCAGTAGAGAAAAACCCTCGTAACTGTTATGAAGGCTGTCATCAATCAGAGTGTATTGGCTTTGTGTGTAATAACTCCAGCTCCACTTATTTCTGCAGTAATGGCCTCAGTCACTGTGGTTCTACTCTTCTCTAATAGTTTAGGCCTCCAGCCACATCTGATTCACCACTTACAGGT
This sequence comes from Phoxinus dragarum, assembly GCA_033366665.1. Lineage (NCBI taxonomy): Eukaryota > Metazoa > Chordata > Actinopteri > Cypriniformes > Leuciscidae > Phoxinus > Phoxinus dragarum. The sequence continues at coordinate 56,255 of JARPMJ010002918.1, forward strand.
GTCAGATTCAATCTTCAAGGCTGCTATGATGCATGGGTGTGATATATAGTAAACTGATGAAGGGGAACCTAATAGAAATAGCTTTCTGGACACTTAAATGACTCTCAGAGTTTGGTGTATAAAACATTCTTTGTGTGTTTACTTACATTTTAGTGTAATGAGGGTAGTGGGGGATCTAGGTTAACCCTCTGGGGTCTGAGGTGTTTTCTGGGTCCTGGAGGTGTTCTGACATGCTCTAACATTTGTGCTTATTTCTGTTACTTGTGACATTTTCATGGCTTAAGTCGTATTACACTGTATTCGTTACAAACTATGCTACAATAATATGTCAGCAGCATGTATGTAAAATTTTGGAGTTTTGAGATAATAACATTTATGCGTGGTTTGTGAAAATGACAAAAAATGTCACTGAAATAAGGTCATGAAACCCAAACGTATTTCTTCACAAGACTTTTGAAAATTGTATCACGTAGCCTAGAATATTTGCTCCAAAACTATGTGAAAATTACCCTGAATACTCATTCAGATAAGAAAATATATTGATTTAAAATTTGTAAAACATGTCTTGTGTAAGAAAGCTTTATACGAGCAGGCATAAACCACCCCATGAATATTGAGTGTTTCACACCTGAGAAAGACAAAGACCCTCCCATAATGGCCCTATTTGGAGCTCTCAGGCACAAAGAATGAGGAGATTTAAAAAATAATGGCTTTTTGATTGTTTGGATTTATTTACAACACAACATAATCCAAAGATACACAACAAATGGCAAAAAAAGCACATTATTTAACACACTGAACTAAAGACAGAGACTTAACAGTCACACACATTTGTGCCATTCCTGAAACATAGTACACACCTGTCATTTCCAAGGTGTTTGATTTTTCACTTTACCATGTTGAAGTCAGCAGAACTGGTACGTAAAAAAATAAAATAAAAAAAGAGCTGTGAACATGCTGATATCAAGAGAAACAAGGGCTGCACGATTTTGGGAATAGCCTACATTTTAGATTTGTTCTGGTTAAAAGTGCTTTTTTTTAAATTTACAAAATACACACACACACACACACACACACACACATGAGCATATATATATATATAATGAACACCAGGTTTGTTGTGCCTTGTAGGCATATACGTGCAGGGCTGCATAAAATAATGACAATAATGACAATGAACGTTTGCATCAAGTGAAAGCATCAGGCACATTGGCTACCTACCAGTGATGCGCGGGTTGATCCAAAATGAGTGGGTGCCTGCGGTTACCCGCGGTTACAAGTCATCCAAAAATATTTTTAATGATATTCGGGTCGCGGTCGGTCGCGTCGTTTGAAATAAAGATACCAATTAAACTTTTGTAATTTATATAGTACTAGACACAATTTTCTATAAAATACATAGGCCTACGCTTATTGTCTGAATAACTGGCGCGAGGATGACGCACGAGCTCAGTCTGCAGGCAGAGATGCAAGTGGGAAATCCTTATTTACCTTTTGAATGTTGAGCGTGTTATTAACTTTTTGAAAAAAAGCTGACACGGGACAAAATGCCCGATTTCCCAACACGTTGAACTGAGCAATGCCATTTTAATAGGCTACTTTTAAACGCATATAGCTCAGTAATGTCAGTTTTATGTATTTTCTGAGAGGGGTCGGGATTTCTGTTGGGAAAGTCGGGGGAGAGACGCACACTTCGATTAGACTGGATAAACACATGCAGCATCTTGATTGTTAAGAAAATGAAATGAAATAAATCAATAAATCAAGCCTTTATTACATAACACTAGGCTATATCAGCATTCAGAAAAATGCTGGACCCGCACCTAGTTCCTACGTCTATGGTCCAATGACGCTACTATGAGCATTTACTAGCTACTTTAAAAAATGCGGGTCAGGTACAATATTTTCTTTCTCTTTTTTTGCGGTCCGAGTTCCCGGCGGGTTAGTTGAAAACGTCAGTCGGGTGCGGGTTGTTTATACATTGACCCACGCATCACTGCTACCTACATAATAAGCTGTTTTCAATTTAAAATGTTCAATGAACGCACAGTCAAAAACACAAGCGCGTGCAGAGAACATTCACTGAAGCATCGATCAACAGTTCGACTGCAATGTGAAGTTTATGCAACAATAACACCAACTAATATCATTCAGAATTATTTCTTACCTTAAAATCTTTCTTGTCTTCAAATCGCGTTCTTCTTCTTCTGATGTAAATCCAATGTAATCTCACAGCGTGTCTTCCAAACTCGACGAACAGCAGAGGATTGATTAAGTTCGGTGCATTGTTTTTGAGGTAATGAGCGCGTTTGCGCGACGCGTTGAAGATTTGCATGTCAATATATTTTGCGCGTGTGGGTGTGGTCACATTAAAACTAATGAGCAAGGGTATGAGAAACTGGATATCTTGTTGGTTTTATACAAATTACTTAAACAGAGAATATTTGTTTTCTTTTTTAATCAGATAATTTAAAACTACAGACTTAAATGTTTATAAAAATATAGAGCTCATAAATGTGTGACAAGTATCCGCTGAGTTTTGTTTATGTTTAGAGACGTGCTCAAGAAAAAAAAAGTTCACGAGACGGAGAGGCAGAAAGCACACCCTGTTTAATTTCTTTATTTTACAAAAGCACAACGTTTTGTTTTGATTGTAAGTGGACACATACAAAAGTAGACATCTCACAGACTATTTTTTCATATTTCTTAAGTCTGAATGACCATAAATGACAGAGTATTTTAAGTCTATGTTGCTGCTATGTAAAAAAAAACCCAGCAAAACGTGCCCGCGCGTTGGAGATTTACCCAGACATTTGAATTAGTATGGGGCATTCCTTTGATTAAATATTTAAATAGTTAAATAGTGGTATATGATATAGGTGTAATTTTTAGATAATCTTTCAATATTGCTGAATCCGATAACTTTAGTCAAAGTCCCTCATACACTACAGACCCTGTTATTACTCAAAGCGAAGTTCTTGTCATTCTTTGCTTAGGGGTAAAAAGAAGTTACCTATACCTATGTACTAGTATACTGTTGAGGAACAGCACAACGCTGTCTACGCTGCTGGTAGATGCGTTTTGATGATCTTTACTGTATTACACATGAAAAATAAAAAATAAATCAGTGTCAGTATAACTTTCAATTAGAAGTACAACTTTAATTTATATGCTACTTTGGATGTGAGTCTTGCGTATTCAACCCGAAACCAAAGGGTAAAGTGTGAAAGAATGATTCGTTTAAGATTCAAACATAATTACAAAGAAGGCACACATGCTTATATATCACCACAGACCAATGATAATTTGATGGTGTTTACCAGCCAGTGTCAGGGTTCTGACACTTCTGGTGTCAGAGGTGATCATTCGCTCATTCTCGTGCGCTCTCTCTTGTTGTGTGAGAGTGCGGTCTCGAGTCTGCTCGGGCCGTACACTCTTCTGTCCGCGTGTGTTGTTGTGTTTTGTGTAGCACACGGTTTATGTTTACATCAAAAAGCGAGAATACAGTTGAAGAAATTCCCAAACCTGCATAGCCCTGCTTTAAGCGGATGCCCATGGCCGTGCTGTCGGCTTTACAAAGTTTAAATTAGATTAATTCTGTTTCAGTGCACTCCATGATTTAGTAAAGAGAGTTTACGGTTATAACGTTAAATTGCTAATTAAAGTGCTTGAATATTAAACGAGCTTTATAAGCTTAGTACTAAAATGTTAATGTCAGTAATGTTACATTTGGTGGAATACACGGTTTTAATCTTCTGTGACCATACTGTATAACAGATAAATGTGTAATGAGTTTATGAAAAGAGAGTTTTTCACTTGTTCACATGAAGAAGTCACACTGTGCCAACTATTTCAACACTGTGATAGAGAAACTTACTGATTGTTGTCTTTGTTTAAATGTGCAGATCTTACAGTGTGCAATGTGCAATACAAATTATATGTGCCACCAGAAAACAGCCTCTTCTGTGTGTGCAACATTTAAAAGACCTTGATTTAAGGTGAACTGCTGTTTAAAAGACTGTTAAATAAAGTGCATTTTACCTTTTGAAATTCTGAAGTTTTTTTTTTTTTTACATGCTGGTGAATACATATTCATGTTAAAGTTATCATTATCTTGGATATACTGGTGCAAACTAAGAATCACCTACCTTGATGTTATTTGGTATTGTAGATAATAACTTATGACTGCTTGATTGTACACATTATTATTAACTCATCATTAGTTACTGTTAGGTTTTGCTGTATTTGGCCGAGCAGTGGTTTGGGGGGACCGGGGCTGACGGATTAATCAGAGAACGAAAAACGGGTTTTACTTTAGAGACATGAAAGACGGGATGAATCCTCTTGTACGCCGGAGGAAGGTTGAGGCGGACTACCACCGGACTAACACTGGTGACAGTGAACGGGCCAATGAATTTGGGAGCAAGTTTATTAGAGACGGAACGGAGAGGAGTGTTCTTGGTTGAAAGCCACAATTTTTGACCAACGACGTATACGGGAGGTTTAGACCAGTGGCGATCGGCTTTAGCCTTGGTGCGCACCCCCACTTGGAGTAGAGTCTTATGGGCTCTAGTCCAAGTGCGGTGACACCTCTGGACGAAGGCGTGAGCGGAGGGAACCGCGACCTCGGATTCCAGACTGGGAAAAATTGGTGGCTGGTAACCTAAACTACACTCAAACAGAGATAGGCCCGTGGATTACACTGGTAACGCGTTGTGGGCGTACTCCACCATTGACAGTTGTTGGCTCCATGAGGAAGGATTCTTGGAGACCAAACATCGCAACATTCTCTCCAGATCTTGGTTGGCTCTCTCGGTTTGGCCATTGCTCTGGGGATGAAACCTGAGGACAGACTGACAGTCGCTCCCAGCAACTTACAAAATTCTCGCGGAAATTTGGACACAAAATGGGGTCCCCTGTCAGACACCACGTCCATTGGGAGGCCATGTAAGCGAAAGACGTGGTCTACGACGGTCAACGCTGTCTCCTTGGCTGAGGGTAATTTGGGCAAGGGGATGAAATGAGCCGCCTTCGAGAACCGGTCCACCACGGTCAAAACTACCGTGTTGCCCTAAGGGGGTGGGAGGACGGTGATAAAATCTAGTGCGATATGGGACCAGGGCCTCGAAGGGACAGGCAGCGGTTGGAGTAACCCATCTGGGGGTCGATTGGAAGACTTACCAGGGGCACAAACAGAGCAAGCCAAAACAAAACTGTGAATGTCACGAGCCATAAGTGGCCACCAGAATCGTTGCTTAGCCAGAAAACTAGTGCGAGTGACTCCTAGATGACAAGCCACGTTGGAACAATGCCCCCACTGAATGACGTCAGACCGTAATCCCTCCGGCACAAATAGACGGGGAGTTGAACAAACCGAAAGGCATGACCAAATATTCAAAATGCCCTCTGGGGGTCTTCCATTCATCCCCCTTCCTTATGCGGACCAAATAATAAGCATTACGTAAATCCAGTTTTGTGAAGATTGACGCTCCCTGCGACCTCTCAAAGGCTGAAGACATCAACGGCAAAGGATAAGTATTCTTTACCGTGATGCTGTTCAGCCCCCGGTAATCGATACAAGGTCGCATAGAACCATCCTTCTTCCCCACAAAAAAAGAACCCCGCCCCCGCTGGGGAAGAGGAAGGGCGGATGAACTTCGTTGCTAGAGAATCAGAAATGTATTTCTCCATAGCCTCCCTTTCTGGAACAAAAAGCGAATATAACTTGCCTTTAGGCGGAGACTTACCTGGCAGTAAATATATGGCACAGTCGTAAGGACAATGCGGAGGAAGAGAAGCAGCACGAGACTTACTGAACACTTCACTCAGGTCGCGGTACTCTGCGGGCACGTTAGACAAATCCACTGCCTCCTCCTGAAACACAGAAACAGGAACAGTCGGACAGGCAGACATTTGACAGGACTCATAACACTTTTTGCTCCACTCCATGATGGATTTCCGGAGCCAGTCCACTTTAGGGTTGTGTTGGGTCAGCCAGTGGTGGCCGAGTACAATGGGTGCAAGGGGGGAGTCCATGACGTAAAATGAAAGTGTCTCTGTGTGGTTGCCAGACGTGATGAGAGTGACCGGTCCAGTGGTGAGTGAAATAGTGGGGAGTTCTTGACCATTGAGAGCGTGGACGGAAATCTTGTGTGTGAGTGGCTGAAGGGGAATTTGAAGCTTGTGTGCGAATGTGCAGTCCATGAAATTACCCTCAGCCCCGGAGTCCAGTAGTGCTTGACAGTCGTGAGAGTGTGTTGACCATCTTAGTCTTACCGGGAGGAGCGTAGATGTAGATGAGGTTTTCTCGGCGGAGATCCCACCCGATAGTAGCCTCACTGTTACTATCGGGCGTGACCCTTTTAACGGGCAGGAATTCAAGAAGTGGCCCACCCCGCCACAGTAAAGGCAGAGGCCCTGGGATCTCTGTCTCTCCTTCACCTACCGGGAAAGCCGAGCTCGCCCAACCTGCATGGGCTCTTGAGCGTAGGTAGGGCTGACCACGTCCCCGCCGCTGAACCACTGACTCTCTGCTTCTCTGGGAACTCAGCTGGAAAGGACGCGTCGCTTGATTCTGGACAGTCGTGCATCAACTCTTAGGGCCAGCTCGATCAGACCATTTAGCGTCGTGGGGAGGTCCAGGGCGTAGATCTCCTTCTGGACGCGGTCAGCCAACCCATGCCCCAAAGGAACATGTCCCACTGCGCCTCCTCATTCCAGTGACACTCTGCCGCTAAGGTTCGGAACTCGATGGAATAGTCCGATACTGATCTTTCCCCTTGACGAAGTTCGACGAGTATGCTAGCCGCCTCTCTCCCGGCAACGGCACGGTCGAATACTCGCCTCATCTCAGCGGAGAGTGCCTGGAACGAGTCACAGCAGGGATCTTGGGCCGTTTCTCAATACCAAGTACGCAAACTTCGGACTTGCGTCCTTGGTAGTTCAGACTTGCCAAGTTCGACTTAGGAGAACGAACTCCCGAGGACGAGAGGACGCAAGTCCGGTTATTCTGCAAATGGGACAGCGGCGTTCTTGATCGCGTCACTCAGCACGCTCTGGCTACTCCGGTTATCTCTTTATGTATATTTTAGGCAACAATAAAACGAAATATGGTATAAAACAACACTCAGCCTCTTTTCATTAAAAAAAAATCTTAAACACATTAAATGGCCACACAAATGTGATTCAGGCAACGTGTACATTGATTATCTTCACTGCATAACAACACGAAATAAAACGCAACCCTGCTTCTTTTTGCTTTCATTTTAAAAATATTAAACATTATTGAACATTAAAACTGACATTTAAAAAACAGACGGGGTTGTGTCATTTTATTTTATTATACATGTACAGTGAAGAGAATGTATAATAAAATAAATATAAAAAATATTATATATATTTAAAAATATATAGCCTAAAATAAAATTACACAACCCTGACTATTTTTGTTAAATGTCCGTTTTAATGATCTGATATCCAGTATAAAAGTATAAATAAAAATAAATAAAGCAAACAATTCAGTCAAACATAAGTCAGCTTAAAATAGCCTAAATATATAAAATTATGAAACTTCACTTTTCACTTTGCGATTTGCCATGGAACAAATTATAGATTAATGAGACCAAAGATCGCCCGTTAGATATACACAAGAGAAGACGAATTATATCTCATGTTTAACCTCTAGACTAGAGACGCCAGCGCCAGCGGCAAACATCAGAAGCACTAGCCGAGGAAAAGCTGTTCCAGTCGGGGGTTAATGAGCGCTGAGCGCCCGGTGATCGCCTGGATCTCACAACTCCGAAAACGTCAGATACATTTTTTAAATAGGCGCTATCTTTATAAATAAACCTCAGATTTGAGCTTTAAACAACTACATTCTCGACTGAAACACTCTTAGAATTACATTTCGTGACACGATAACAGTAGTATTTTGATATTACGCGGGTTTTCTCCTCTGCCATTGACGCTTGCTGGTGGGACGAGATGCATTCTGGGATACCTGCCTGTCTCAAGTCTGCACAAGTCACCTCTACATGCATCCTCGGTAAAAGGGGCGGATCAAGAACACATCCGGGGATTTGAACTGGACTTGGCTAGATGTGAACTTTTGAATTGGGACAGTACTTGGGCAGCGACTGATGACGTTTCACAAGTCCACAAGAACACAAGTACAGACAAGAACGCATATTGAGAAACGGCCTTGGTCCTCCCAGACTGCCATCCCCCATAGCGCCGCTCTCCCAGTCAGCAGGGTCAGAACAAATGCGACCTTGGCTCGCTCTGCGTTAAAGGTTCTTGGTTGAAGTGAAAAATGCATGGAGCATCGCGTCAGAAAAGCTCTGCAAAAATTGGGTTCTCCGGCGATTGATTCTGGAACTGGTAGGCGCGGTTCCGACTGAAAGAGGGTCTCAGGTGTTGTGGGGGGAGCGGACGGTGTGGGCGGCGCAGTGGGAGCTCGCAGAAGTTGGAATTGCTGGGTGAGCTCGGACACCTGCGCCACAAGAGCCTGAACAGCACAGCCAGTACTGTTCAGATTCTCCTGCTTGGAATCCATCCGATGAATGCTGCTGTTGATGAACGCCTCCAGAGAGATTGACGATTCACTCGCTGCTTCCATTGACAGGTCAGATTGTTCTGTCATGATTGAAGGCGAGGAAGCAAGCGTGAGTGCAATCAACTTTAAACAATAACAGAGCACATGAATCAGGCTTTGTAGTACGTTTTTTATTCTTATATGCTTTGTTCAAATCGCGATATGGAATAGTGTCTGTAAACCGCAAAAAGACTGTTTAAATATGAATCGCATTTATGTGTCTGATGAATGAACGGCATATATGCACGCTTTTGGGTAGACTATAAAGTTTTTACTGTAAAATAGACATCAAATAAGCTTTTGTTAGCCAGTTTCTGCTCATATGGTAAATATATAGTATGTTTTGTCAAAAATAAACTCATCAACTAAGATGTTATAGTGTTTGTTCCAATGTAACGTTAGGCTATATCAGGGGTGCCCAATCCTGCTCCTGGCGATCGACTGTCCTGCACAGTTCACCTCCAACCCTAATCAAACACACCTGAAGCAACCAATTAAGGTCTTCAGAGCACGTCAGGATCACTTGAAAATTAAAGGCAGGTGTGTTTGATTAGGGTTGGAGATGAACTGTGCAAGACAGTCGATGTCAGGAGCAGGATTGGGCACCCCTGGGCTATATGAAAATAATGAATCCTTAACTTTGAAATATGTATGATACTTTAAAAAAAGAAAGATTACACTTGAAATTTGTTAAAATTGTAATTGTTGTTGATTTACATGTGAACACTTTTTAATAAAATAGCAGTAGATTTTACAAGGTAGATGTAAAATAATCTTTATAGGTCAATATAAGCCTTCTCATTAAATTATTTATTATTGTTTTTTATTAGTGACACATTTTGGGCAGAGGATGTATTCCAAAACTTTCTGAAAATACAGTATGAGAATTGACTGCACAATAACTAGAAATGTTTACATTGGATATTCTACAATTTGCATGTATAAAAACAATTGTGAAAAAAATAAATAAAAGTTTCCAAATCTAACTTTAAACCAGTTCTGTAGAATGGCTCATATAGCCTATTTGAACAGGATTTGTTTCCAGGTATGACTATGTACTAAAAATGTGCTTTTGACTTTAATTTATATTTGGAATATATATATATACATTGTCTTCTCAGGTGTGAACCACTTACTATTCATGATGGTGTTGGATCGTCCACGCCCATTGCGCATATTGCCTTCCCAAACAAAAAGTGTTTTACAAAATGTAAATCAATGTATTGTTTTATGTGAATGATTAGGCAGGATGATTTTCAGATCACTTTGAATAAAAAACTCTAGGCGACAACATCCTTTACTCAAAAGTATTTTGAACACATATTTACTATGTGTTTTGGGGCGTTATTTCAGACACTTTAATATTTAGTTTTTTTGAATAACCATGCATAAACATTATTCTCTCAAAAATACAAACATGTACATGCATGTTGCTCACATATTATGGTAGCCCTGTTTGTGATAAATAGAGTGTAATTACACATTTGCCATTGATATGTTTATAAGCAACTGAAAAAAGCACAAATGTTAGGGCATTCCAGAACATCTCAAGAACCCCAAAAACACCTTGGTCCCCAGAGGGTTAATGTATCATTGTCACAGTGGACAGTGGAGGAGGAGGAGGACCTCCAGCATCCCCAAAGACCCAGAGGCCTTGCCCGACCAGGCCGCTGTCTTCCCGGAGGCCGTGCCCGTGCAGCCCGTTGTTGTCCCCGAGGCCGTTCCCGAGCAGGCCGATGTGTTCCCGGGAGCCGTGCCCGTACTGCCCGCTGTCGTCCCAGAGGCACAGTGTCTGTTTTGTGTATTCCTGGTGTCCACTAGAGGTCCTCTTCCCACGGTGTCATCCACATTATGAACTGCATTCCCCACAATCCTTGTCTGTACCAATCACTGTTCATTGCACTCAGCTGTTCCCCGTCATCAGTGAAAGTTGCTGGTGTCAAATTTATGAACAATTTTACATTGTGCCCTTTTGATACATCTTTCTTCTAATCTAGAGCATGTTTGATTTAGTTTACCTCGAAATGTTAATACAAGCATGTACTAACGTGTAGTTAAGATGGTATATTCATGCAGGAATTCATAAGACTTGTGTCGTAGTTAAGATTAGTTCCTCATTAGTACATATGTCTTAATTCATCATTAGTTCATAGTAAAGTAATTATTAATTCAGGTATTGGTACATGGTTATTCATGTACTGTTATTGTAAAGTGTTACCAAAGGGGTTTTAAAACCACTGCAAATGTCCAGACTCATGACTTCAGGATTGCCATTAAATTCATCAAACAATCTATAACTTTATCAAGTTTAACAAGTTTATCAGTTTTGTCTCTGAAACCTTCTGCTTATGTCACGGGGTGACAAATAATCCCCGGAACTGATTTCACAAGAGAAGTGTTCCCGCCGGGACACTTTCAGTGTAACACTGTCCCCGGGCCGGTGTGTGTGTCTGTTGTCATGACAACTAAACGGCAGATTGGCAACAGGTGCGGGGACTTCACTTTGAGTGCCTGATTGAGGTGGCGCCAGTGTTTGGAGAGGATAAAACACAAGAGGAAGAGAAGGCTGGGTGTTCTCTCTCCGTGTGGGCTTGTTGTTTTTTTGTCTTCCCCCGTCGATCTGGTGTGGTTCTCTCCCAATGGGAAACGTTTGTAGAGTGTTGCAGCTGAAGGATCATCGTGAAAGAAGAGGAGTGTCGCTTGTGGGATCCGAGGGCGGTTTTGAAGAGTGGAATTCGTTCGCCTGGACTGGAAAAGAGTGAGATGAGTGATTGACAAATTGAATCTCGTAAACGCATGGTTTTCTACACTAAATTGGATACTGATTTGGAGTGCTCGGATCACGTTGTATACATCGCACTGAGTGAAATATACTGATTCCTTGTCGATCTCTAGCCTCTCCCTTGACCATTGAAAACAGCGAAGTGAAGCCGCTTGTAGTGGTGAGGAAATTATTCACCACATCTGTCCCAACTCTGACTATCATCGGCTCTTCAGATCGAGACCTCTGGGTGAGTGTTGGCCTTATTTTACACTTGAAGAGTGGATTTGTAGTGCTGGAATTGACGTTTCCCATCACGTTGCATGTTTGGAGTTGGACTGTCGTGTGTGTGTGGAAGATTTATATTTTATCGCCGTGCACTCCCCATGTGTCATGCTGGTCTACCGTTCATCATAAGAGCCTAGTGAGATCGATTGTAGTCACCTGTTGGATGTCAGAAGGAAAAAAAAAAACCCCGTGTGCACACTACACCTAAGGACTGTTTATCTCTGCTTGAAGTATTTATGCTGTCTGTTCCAGTGAAAGCCCCGCTCAGCTTGTGACTCTGTTCCCGGCAGCACACGTGAGAACTGTTTACCTCTGCTTGAAGTTTTATGCTGTCTGTTCCAGTGAAAGCCCCGCTCAGCTTGTGACTCTGCCCCCGGCAGCACACGTGAGAACTGTTTACCTCGGCTTTATGCTGTCTGTCCCAGTGAAAGCCCTGCTCCGCTTGTGACCCTGTTCCCGGCAGCACACGTGAGAACTGTTTACCTCTGTTTGAAGTTGTATGCTGTCTGTTCCAGTGAAAGCCCCGCTCAGCTTGTGACTCTGCCCCCGGCAGCACACGTGAGAACTGTTTACCTCTGCTTGCAGTTTTATGCTGTCTGTCCCAGTGGAAGCCCTGCTCCGCTTGTGACTCTGTCTCCTGCCACCCATGTGAGAGCTGTTCACCTCTATTTGAAGTGTTGATTCCGTCTGTTCCAGTGAAAGCCCTGCTCCGCTTGTGACTCTGTCTCCTGCCACCCATGTGAGAGCTGTTCACCTCTATTTGAAGTGTTGATTCCGGCTGTTCCAGTGAAGGCCCGCTCAGCTTGTGACTTAAGTCTGTTGTAGCCCTGAAACCCACTTGTTCGTCACTCACCACTGTGAGTCTGGCACCAGCGCCATAAGGAAGTGAGCTCCGACCGTCTACCCACCTGGGATATCCACTTGTTCGTCCTTTACCACTGTAAGTCTGGCACCAGCGCCAGAAGGAAGTGAGCCCCGACCGTCTACTCACCTGGGATACCCACCCGTTCGTCCTTTACCACTGTGAGTCTGGCACTAGCGCCAGAAGGAAGTGAGCTCCGACCGTCTACTCACCTGGGATACTCACCTGTTCGTCACTTACCGTTGTGAGTCTGGCACCAGCGCCAGAAGGAAGCGAGCCCTGTCCTACCTACTCACCTGCGATACCTACCTGTCCATAAACTTACCACGGTGTTGCCTCGGATTCCTGGGAAGAGGAAGGAAGAAGATTTTAGATAGGATTTTCAAATTGCTTTTAGACATTAAATAAAGTTGTCATTTTTTTATTCCTGTCTCCTGCCTCCTCCTTTGCCGCGCTCCTCAGGGTGATCCTGGTCCAGGGGTGGGTGCAGTCTGGCTTGGCCCACCTCGACCTGTGACACTTATATCTGGATGGAGGCAAAGTAAACACCAAAGTCAAATTAACATGGTTTCTGCTCATTTCTTTAGTGTTGTCTGCAGACCAGAGCACTGTGACAATTTAAATGATATGCCAAGCTGTAGAATAAACTGTAATATGCAGCAGACTTAATAATCAAATAGTCAAATAATAAAAAAAAAGTCTGGCTTTCAAAACAACCTCTGAAGTATAGAGGAGGGGTATGACTGCAATTTTTTAAGTGAAAAGCTTTACAAGGACAAAAAATGCAGAAACATTCACGAATTAAGCCCCAGAGGCTCACCTACTGTTGAGGGCAGTACATACATGTGCAAATTACAGTGCCAGCACTCTGCTGACACACTGTGTGATTACTGAACAGGCAACTGCTGGCAGAGATCAGTGGAATGTGCAACATTAAAACAGATAACAAATAGAAACCATTAAACAGACTGAGGACATAAAGACACATAAACATAAACAACACAAAGGACATAAAGAAATAGGAGGAATAATTTAAATATGAAATACAGGGACTGGGAAACAAAAAGCAAAAAAGAAGTGGACAAAGGCATCTATGTACATTGCTTCTGGGAGGAACAAGACGGACCAATCCCCCTTCCTACAGCGTTCTACGTCATTTGTGTGGTTTATAAACAGTGCTCTCAATAAGCCTTTCAGTGTAAATTAATCATAAAGCAACAGAGAGCAGAGAGGAAAGCAGTACATTAACAAAGGCCTGCGGCCCTAAATCTATTTCAATTAGATGACACTTTCAATATTGTGCATCTGATTTTCAAGATATTGAAATATCTTTTTAATGCACGGAAAACTGCAAAACCCATCTCCCTTCCCTTCTACATACAATATTCTATCCATTTTTGGGATATTTTGAGGGATGACTGTAATTTCATGGAATTAGGTGAATTTTCAGCCCGACAGTAATTTGCAACAGCAGTAGCTGGAGTAATAAAAAAAATGCAGAGATATAATTAACACAATGTGCTGTTTTGGCCAAGCAGACACAAGATTGGACACATTACACACGCCACCTTGGCAAATAGTTTTTTTTTTCTATCTATTCTCTCTCACCCTCTCAAATACATACACATTTCATGTTCTAGCCTATAAAACTCCCATCTGAATGAAATAATATCCTCCCCTGCGGATGAGGATGTCCAGCATCCCCTGCTTTGCTCCTGAAAGGACTGTGGGACATCGATAATGTGCTGGAGAACAAAGGTAATATTGTAAAAACACTATGAAAGTGATCTGCCTGCAATAATCTTGTCTATCAATCAAAGACTTGCGGTGAAGTGCTTTTCAAACAGCAATAAAGAGGCAGTGGTTCTCTCTCTATGGAGGCGAAGGCCATTTCCACATCCAGCTCACTGAAATAAAGAGCAAAGAGATTATTACAGTAGCAGGGGTGGATGTGTCTATGTCTGGCATGTTGGTCTTAGTGCTGTGAGACAGACTTTAAAAACCGAACCATTAAACTTCAACATTTCCCTTGAGTATACAGTGTGGGATTTTTATGGTGATAATCTCTCACATCATGAATGTGTTACCATTTCTCGGGTTTATGGATCAGAGGTGTTGGATCTTCACTAGACTTTTTAATATGCCAATACGGAAACTGCAAATGCAGAGCAGCTTCCAAAGGGAGTGTAAATGTTAGAAGTCTAAACACAAACAAACACAGATGGTCAGTTTTATGAAATATTCACACACACACGCACGCACTCATGCAAAAAAAGTTTTTTTCCCCCCCCATTCTGCCACCTGATGGAGTTTAGGTTACTTGCCACTGTCGTCTTTTTTCACCTGTGTTGCCATTGGCTTTTGGCTTGCTTAGTTGAGGACAACTCTTAACCAGCGCCCCTATTTTTGAGAATTTACTGAAAATGACATACCCAAATACAAATGTCTGTAGCTCTTAAACTCTATGGTCCACATTCATAACTCTGGTCTTTTTTTTAAAGGGGTGGTTGATTGCGATTTCACTTTTTTCATTTTAAATAGTGTGTAATGTTGCTGTTGGTGCATGAACAGTATCAGCAAAGTTGCTGCGCAGACAGTTCAACGTAAGCAGAGATATCGTCTTTTAAAAATCAGGAAGTTGAATGCCTACAAAAACGACTCGAATGGGACTACAACGAGATACTTCCCGGGTTTTATACGTAACTAACCCATACATTTACATCAACCCTCCCTCCGGAATATGGAAAAAAAGGGGGGCGTGGCCATATTTCTACGGCTTTGTGGAAGAGGAAGAGTTATAGTGGAGAGCTGTAGCCATGCCGTCGAAAGTGTGTTATTTTCACCCAGCTGTCAGGTCTTCTGTGTTCGGGCTTCCTATGGATGCTGTAGTTCGTCAACAATGGTTAAAATTTCTGTTTGATTATGTTCCTGAAAATTACAATCGTAGCTCTCTGTGCTGCGCATTTTACGGAAGACAGCTTCCAGAATCTCCACGAATTCAATGCCGGATTAAACAAGAAACTGTTACTAAAACATGAAGCAGTTCCAACTTTAAACCCAGAGGCAGCAGTTGTTGGGGCACAACCTGTAAGTAAGACTTAATTATTTTAAATTTGCATGTATAATTTCAGACGTAGGGCCCTATCTTGCACCCAGCGCAAATTACTTTGAACACCGACGCATGTATCATTCCTATTTTGCACCCGCGCACAGCGGACTTTTCCCTCCACAGACGCACGTCGGTAAATTAGGGAATGAACTTGCGCTCGCGGGGGCGGTTCAGCGCAAAGAGGAGGCGTGTTCCGGCGCAAAACTTCCATGGTGCTATTTTCCAGTTTTAGAAAGCAATTGCGCCATTGACCAGAAAAAAAAACAGTCTAAAGACAGTGGCGCGTTGCGCGTTAGTGATATGGTATTTTAAGGGCGCGTGCTTGGCCATAATGTTAACGCGCATCCACTTTGTACACACTAATATAAACAGATGCAGCAGTTTTCATTTTTGCAAATCATACAAGGAAAAATATTAACACACGAGGGAAATCATTGTTGTGTCCGTGAAGATGTGAAAAAGATCTATCTAGAAAAAAAAAAAAAATCTAGATTAGGCTACACATTTACCCAAATTATACGTCTGTTTAACCGAAGCTAATTTGGGTGGGTTTCTCCCATCATCCCCAATGTCACTTCTCTGTGTTTTACGGCCCTGACGAGAACGTCGGTTTCCTCGGCTGTGAACCGCTCCTGGCGTGCGCTGGCAAATCCGCCGTTATAATAGCAATCCGCCGTGGAACAAGCGCGCCAGCTCTTAAAGGGAATGTGAGAGGACGCTCTGATTGGTTTATTTCACGTTACCACACCTATGAATAATGAAGCTACTTCAGACCAACCCCTTTTAGATTTGCGTCGGGCGCAAGAGTCATTTATCCTGCCGGGAAAATAGCAACAGCGCCGGGATCCGCCCACAAAGTTACTTGCGCTTTGCACTTTGACACTTGCGTTTCAGATCGTTAAAATAGGGCCCGTAATGTTTTAGTTTTATCAAGGACGTAAACAAATGCCAGCGCTGGCTTTAGTAGCCACTTAGTTATGCTATTTCGTGTGTCTATGACAAACGCGTACAAACATTTTGAACCTGAATTTGTAATTATGTACTAACTTTGTAAATGTATTTTCCATGTATACTTTATGAAATAATTTTTCGATTTGATCAAGAACGTAAACCAATGCCAACGCGGTTTGTTTATAGTAGCCAGTTAGTTCGATGTAGGGCTGGGCGATAAAACGATAACGATAATTATCGCAATATAATTTTTCTCGATAAAACGATATCAAGAGTTCGATAAATGATAATGTTTTTGCGCCAAAAGTGGAACGAATCTCATTTGAACCACGCGCGCCACACGGACCGTTTATCCGCTCGGCTCAAAGTCCAAACGGCAGCGCAGCGCGAGCTCACTCGAGCAGATGCGTTTACTCTGATCCGTCTCGGTCAGGGGGGCAGTGTTTCGGAAGACACTGAAGCATCCCCGGGCGCCGCCATTGGCTAGCGGACCCCCACCTGCTGTTAGCATTCCATTGACTCCCATTCATTTTGGCATCACTTTGACAGCGAATAACTTTACATCTGAGGCGTTTAAAGACACCGTTTGTCCATTGTTTATTTCTAAAGAAACACGAAAATGTATAAAAGGCTCCATTACCTTGTATCTTACGTTATGGCCCCGTAGAAGCAGTTTTTGTAAAAATAGGCTAACGATTGCGTCATACCCGCGCGACTCTGTCGCACAAGTCGAAAAATTACCGCATGGACAGGCAGAGAAGCTCGCAAGCAATCGGGAGGACGTGGAGTCATAAAGTCAAGGGAGAAGCCCATAGAGAGTGATAAAGTTGCTCCCGTTGCTAGCTCATGGACAGCTAATACCCACGCTCTCCGTCTCTGCGAGATTCGGAAGGGAATGATTCAGATTTCTCTCGGCACAGCTACTAGAAGACCTACAGGTTGCTCACGTCACATCTACGTCGTCAAGCTCAGTTTGAGCCTGCGCAGTTCGCCTTGCGATCAGGAAGTGAGTGCTTCTAATTGACTTCATTTCTCTCCGTTGAAACCTATGGGGTCGCTGTGTCCAGTTTATATACTGTCTATGGTCTCGGTCACTAGATCCAGTGAGAAGCACTTGAATTCAGCGAAGAACACAAATGTCTCAGTGATTTAAACCAGTTTAAAGGCAGATGAGACCGCGCTGACGAACAGGAGAAACACTGTGAGCAACTATACAGTCAGAAGGCTTTTCCGTCTACACATTCCCATCATTTACCACGGATTTAACGTTACTGTAACGTTAGCCTAATATTAACTGCACCATGAAATGTGGGATATATATATTGAATTGTATAATATTATTAATGTAGACATTGTATTAAAGGACTAATGGAATATAATTACAGTTTTGAATAATGTATTTAGGCTACTGGTTTTCATAAATACCATAGAAACCATAAAGTTACATTTTATCTGTGGTTATCATGATCTAAATGCATGATGCTGGATGACCAATGGTTAATTTTAATAAAACTAAAGAATATTACATTTGACCAAATACAAATAATGTTGTTCCTTTTTTTAACAGATGTTACTGTTTTTGTTAATGAACATAAATTGTATATAGTTAAATCTGCATCCTAACTCAAGCTAATACTACTGAAATAAAGATATTTATTTTGTAAAGGAAAAATGACAAATGTTTGAATGTTCTACCTCAGATTTGTGAATGTTCACCTGTTTGGCAAGTGTTTGTCATGATATGTTCTGACAATAAAGAGTAGTTTAAAAACACAACGCTCTGGTTTCTACAACTTTCACTTAGGAGTAAAATCTGTCTTTAAACTTGAAATAAATAAAGATTTGACATTTATCGATAATTATCGATATCGACTGATATAAAAAAAAATATCGTGATTTTTTTTTTTTGGCCATATCACCCAGCCCTAGTTCGATGCTATTTTGTATGTATAAGACAAACGTGTATAAAGTTTAAAAAATTATATGTAATCGCAACAGCAAACTTCAGCTGCGGTATTACTCGGTCATTTATTCAGTTATATTAAATGTTTAATCAGGAGAAAACCGTATCTCAAAAGCTAACAAGTGGCAGCAGTGGCATTTTCAAGTAACAGCGTATCGAAATTATTATATAATAATAGTAGAATAGAATAATAATAATAATAATAATACAATTTACCATTCAGAAACGTTTTGTAAGAGCCGTGTTTGGGGAGGTTCTGCTTGACTCTCTTCATTGCCGCTTTATGGGTCTGATTCTGGCTCAAACTGATATGGGCGTATTGACACCATTATTTACATTTGACCGGAGCACATGCAACTTTCGCCCGTAAAGGTGATGGGCGTGAAGTTTCCGGACAACGTGCACTACGCAGTTTAGCCAATTACAACACACCGGCCCAACTAACCAATCTGAGCCCATGCCTGTTTCTGAGGGAGTGGTTTCATAGAATCAGGAAGTCAACCCGGTCGTTCAAATGACAGAGGAGAAATCATCTTGCAATAAAGGTGAAATTTATGAAAAATAAGGCAAAAAAAAAAAAAAAAAGACTTAGACATGTTATATTGCACCCCATAAACACAATCATGCAAAGAAAAAAAGCAGTAAACCACCCCTTTAAAACTAGACACTTGAAACTTTGTTTCCCAAGAGTCATTATAACTCAAAGTAGCATAGTAAAACAAGGTAAAATTTACATGAAAGTGACTTATGATTTCTTTGAATGAACTTAACTTAGGGAAAAATTTATCAGACTTTTATGTTAAAGGCCTGAAAACACCATACAGATACAATGTAATGTCTAGACCATGTTTTGATTCAAATTTGAGGATGATACTCCCAAAAATTTAGTTTCTGTAAGCTTTTATTCAATAAAAGTATAGACGTCCTTTCCAAAAGGCCATCCAAATGGACACCTGGCAACCAAATGACATAAGGAGTAAACAGTAGCCTACATGCATGTATATCAATTCAGAACTGTTCTGTCCATCAAACTACACAAGAAAAAACTATTTCAGCAAAACATTTTAACAAAATACTCTATATTTTGAACAATTCTAATAGCAAAAACAGTGAAATATAACATTTCTCACTACATGTAGCCTATAGACAATCCAGAAGTTATCGTTTTCCAAATAATGTATTAACTAGAAAAAAAAAGAAAGCTTTAGCATAAAGTTCTGCCGGGAAGACTTAATTGTTACGTCACTTTACCTTTTATCTATCCAATCACATTCCAATACTCGTGGTATAAAAGATCGGTCACTTACGCATGTCTGAGTTCGCAGATGCTGACGCTCCAATTCACCACCATCCTCCCCACCACCTCCAAGTTGAATCCTTCCCTACATCCTCCCCACCACCACCAGGATGGTCCCTTCCATACCTCATAGGGGGTCGGCTGCGCCCCTGCCTTGATCTTCAGGCAGGATATGCAGAGTCCAGACCCTCAGATTGCGAGCTACGGACGGGGCCTACGCCAAAGAACTTTATTGCTTGCTGGGTTGTTAATAAATGGATAATTGTCACCGTATTTATTCTCCCGAGTCTTTCTGGTAGAAATAGTTTTAGGAGGGGAGGGTGGGGTAAAGTGAGACATTGTTTTTACATTTGCTTCCCTCTAAGCGAGCTACAATTATATATCAGTCAAATTTACATATTTTCCATTAATCCGGGATGTTTCCTAGCAATGGAAATTATAAGAATGTATTCAGGACGAAGGGCAGTGAATATATGATTGTTTTTTTTTTAAAAGTGGTCTTGTGTCTCACTTTACCCCAGCTTAGAGGTAAACTGAGATAGACCAGATAAATCAAGGGGATAAGGTGAACCAGCTGGGGGTAAACTGATCCACTTACTTTTCCCACTCTGAAACTACAATAACAACACATGTTGTAACAGTTAGAATCCTGACAGCTACAGGTAGCTTGACAACCACACATTCCAGAACTAATGTCGGACTAGTAACAGAATCATGGGGATTGGTCAATTAATCAAATTTTTTTGATGACCCCTCGGTGCGCATCCAGGTGAAGATGCACCGTTCTGGGTGTGCTTATGGTGAATGATACACCACTGGAGGACTCCCCTGTCATGTCTTAGAGCCGAACTTCACCCTGCGCCTCTCCCCTCTTTGAAAGCATCCTTTCCGGTTACTGCCTCAATCCAGAGGCCTCCCGCCCCTGCCCCTGGCGGATTGTTCCTCACGTGCCCTATGAGCGGCCGTGACGTCTCGAGCCCAGTCCCCAGCGGAACGAGACCCATGTGTACGAAGCCTGTGCGTCGGCGAGTGTCGGCGTGTTTGGCCGTCCGGAGCCTCTCGGTTGATCCCGAGGTAAAACATATGCTTGTCGAATGGTAGGTCTGGATAAAAGGTGAAGCGACTCCAGAGGCTTGAGACACCCCTGGAGAAAAAAAAAAACAAAAAAAACGGTGAAGCGACTCCAGAGGCTTGAGACACCCCTGGAGAAAAAAGAAAAAAAAACGGACAGTGTCCGTGAGGTTGCAGACGGACGAGATTCCCATGCTGACTTTACTCCCTGGCAGGCTAAGCTCCGTCGGAGCGACCTCGGTCCTAAAACGGACCTTGGAGGTTTTGTCGAGGAGAGGAGAGGACAAACGCTCTGCTCGGACAAGGTGAGAGGGAGAAGGTGCTCCACCTCTTTGCCTCAGCTACTGTACCCCAGGCTACTGATTTTACTTCTCGTTTCTCTTTTTTCTTTATGAATCTTAGGAGGCTTGACTTGTCAATATTTATATCCCTTGCAGCTGCTCTTATAGACCTCTTTCCTTCCTTGACCTCAGCAGCTGCACACTCCATCTCCTCAAGGGGTGTTTTGCCCCAGGTTGTCTTCCTAATTGTATTGCCTTGGCATGATGGCTTTTCTTCAATGCTTATGACATTAAAAATAAAACATATATAATATAATATTACATTAAAATATGTTTAAGACTAAACTTAACTTTTGCCTTATGTCTCACTTTACCCCACAGCATTTGTCTCACTTTACCCCACCGCCACATTTTAGAAAAAAACTATCTCTCTTAGCAATTCAGGCTAATCTTCAGCTAGCATCACATGGTTTTATGTTGGTAGTTCATCAACTTGTATGATATAAGTTTTTCTACCTGAATCAATTTGCTTTGGCACAGCAGTTGATTAAGTTGATAGCAAGAAAATTTACTTTTACGTGCAAAAAAATATTTTTGTGAAAAAAAACATGCACCATCACAGCACCATGAGGTCCACACCTTCATGGCCAAGGGGAAATGGGAGGGGCTTGAAAACATAATGGTCACATGACCACAAATGTGTTCCGTTGCCTAGATACAGGGGGTGTCTCACATTACCCGATGTCTCACTTTACCCGATGTCTCACTTTACCCCCACACTCCCCAACATTTGTAATAACAAAAGTGGTTTTTACTCAAATAAATTACAATAAACTGATAATCATAATGAATATCCAATTACTTTCTGCTGTTCTTCATCGCTTCTCCTCACCATCTTCTCCAAAAGACCAGCAAATCTCTTCTGTAGTCGACGATCCATGATAGAGATGTTCAGATATAAGCTTTGGAGTAAATCTGTGCGTTTATACGAGCTCCGTGTGGTGAAACAATG
Source organism: Phoxinus dragarum (assembly GCA_033366665.1). Classification (NCBI taxonomy): domain Eukaryota; kingdom Metazoa; phylum Chordata; class Actinopteri; order Cypriniformes; family Leuciscidae; genus Phoxinus; species Phoxinus dragarum. Next base: position 78,443 of record JARPMJ010002918.1, read on the forward strand.
CGCTATGTGTGTGTCGGTGCGCTCTGCGTGTGAATGGCGAAAGCGCACGTGTGAATGACGACTTAGCGCACTTGTATTTGATGAATCTGCTTGCATGAAACGTCTATCACTGCAATCGATTTTGGTTGGCTAATCCTCCCATCGAATCGAAACTTCATAGAAAATGAACATGATGCGATCTCTATCTCGAAAACGGCCATGCAAACAAAGGAGGGTATTTCATTTTTTTTCCCTATTTTTTCATTGTTTTGGATTAAAAAGTGTGATGCATTTTGAAGAGTAGACTCTTACATTGAAATGTATGCTGGCGTTTCTTTGATTCGGCCGAACTGATCTGAACCATAGGAGATGAAAGATAAGTATTTCCGTTCATTGTGTTCATGTTTACATGACCAGTCCTTCAGGATCCAACCCTTTCCTCTCTGGTGTACTGATTGCAAAGTTCAGAACATGATTCTTGAGTGTTTTAGCTTTCAAATGATGCATAGTTTATGATAGTCAGTTGAATATTTGTTATAAAACAAAGGTAAAAAAATAAGTAATAAAAGTATAGACGGCCCCACGGCCTGCCCTAAGGTCGATGCTAGCTAACAGGTTTAACATTTAATTTAATATTCAACAATAATATTGATCTGCCTGAATTGACACCATTATATGAGAACTGAACTGAGCTGGACGATGACATCATGGTTTTCTCCAGAGCGGCTATATATATATATATATATATATATATATATATATATAAATGAACTAAATCAATAACTTTTTTACAACAAAAATGTAACATCACTGAACTTACATAAGCTGGACTGTGACGCTATTTTCTTCTCGAAATAAAATTTGTTGCATTATTTTCCTGATATATAATGCTGATTTGAAACAATCTGTATTATAAAAGCACTTTTTAAATACATGTGACTTGACTTGACTTGACATGCACATGAACTTTAATGACATCTTAATCTGTATACAGGTGCTGGTTATATAATTAGAAAATCATGAAAAAGTTGATTTAATTCAGTAATTCCATTCAAAAAGTGAAACTTGTATATTATATTGATTCATTACACATATATTTATGTGTATTTAACTAATATATTTCAAATGTTTTTTTTTTCTTTTCATTTTGATGATTATAACTGACAACTAATGCAAATCCCAAATTCAGTATCTCTGAAAATTTGAATATTACTTAAGACCAATACAAAAAAAGGATTTTTAGAAATGCTTGCCGACTGAAAAGTAAGAGCATGTACAGCACTCAATACGGGGCTCCTTTTGCCTGAATTACTGCAGCAATGCGGCGTGGCATGGAGTCGACCAGTCTGTGGCACTGCTCAGGTGTTATGAGAACCCAGGTTGCTCTGATAGTGGCCTTCAGCTCTTCTGCATTGTTGGGTCTGGCATATCACATCTTTCTCTTCACAATACCCCATAGATTTTCTATAGGGTTAAGGTCAGGCGAGTTTGCTGGCCAATTAAGAACAGGGATACCACGGTCCTTAAACCAGGTACTGGTAGCTTTGGCACTGTGTGCAGGGGCCAAGTCCTGTTGGAAAATGAAATCTGCATCTCCATAAAGTTGGTCAGCAGCAGGAAGCATGAAGTGCTCTAAAACTTCCTGGTAGACGGCTGCGTTGAACTTGGACCTCAGAAAACACAGTGGACCAATGTGGATTCTGTGCCTCTCCTCTCTTTCTCCAGACTCTGGGACCTTGATTTCCAAATGAGATGCAAAATTTGCTCTCATCAGAAAGGAGGACGTTGGTCCACTGTGCTTTATTAAATCTAGAGTCATTGGGATGTCTACCAGGACATTATCAGAGCACTTCATGCTTCCTTCATTTTCCAGCAGGATTTGCACCTGCCCACACTGCCAAAAGAACCAAAACCTGCTTCAAGGACCATGGTATTACTGTGTAATTACTGTGTGATTTCATGTAATATTCAAATTTTCTGGGATTTTGATTTCGTGGGTTTCATAAGCTGTAAGCCATAATAATCAAAAAAAAAAAAAAAAAAAAAAAAATATATATATATATATATATATATATATAAATAAATATAGCTGCAAGCAGCGATTACGGGCCCAAGCCGGTGGCACCGCCACCCCGGTGCCTTTAGTTGCACACCGGCTTGGGCCCTCCATCGCTGCTTGCAGTTATATTTATTTATATATATATATATATATAAACCGCCACCCCCGGTGCCTTTAGGGTTCCTGTGCACAACGGGCAATAACGTAACTCCGCTTTGACTGTCCAGAAGAAGTCTGCTTTAGAGCTTGCATCAGTGTGGGTTCTGCAAAAGTGCACATCGAGGGCACATATCAACCACAAAGTATGCGTGAGCACCCTTCTGAAACCTAAAATAAAAAAAAATTAGACACCCTACAGTCTTATGGACTTAACGGACACATGAAATCAGCAGCCATTGTAAGTACACAACACCAAAAATTCCTATGAAGTGTGGTATATATATTCATTGAAATTACTGTACTTTAAAACACTTGTTTAAAAGAAAAAACACATGTATACATAGTATAAAACACTAGATGGCACAATATATCTATTTTTAATAGAATCTTTCTGCCCCCCCTCCCCACACACACAGAGACAGGGGGGGGCTGTCTGTGTGTGTGCCCTCCCTCCCCTCCCCAGACAGACAGACAGACAGACAGACAGACAGACAGACAGACAGACAGACAGACAGACAGACACACACACACACACACACACACACACACACACACACACACACACACACACACACACACACACACAGAATGGCAGGGGGAACTCTGTCAGAGAGAGACAAAACCACATTCAAACCAAAATATCTGACTTCCTGTTGGTCGGAGCTAATGACTGTAAATGAGAAAGTTGTCCGGCTCGATGTGCACAAAATACATACCGAGTTTTGTGACTGTAGGTAAAAATAACCCCCCCACTTTAGTCAAAAGCATCTTGAAAGTAACACACTTCCTGCTGCCAGTTGGTGGCGCTATAACTTTGACTCACATTAGTTACATCCATGTGATCGGCCTCTTACAAAAAACACACTCCTGAAGTTTCATCAAGATCAGTTAATGTATGAAGACGTTATAACACATCGCGTTTCTCTTTTCTCTCCATACATTTGTTTCCTCGCCACTGCCAAACCGTTCGAGATATCAAAAATCCGTCTGCAATTTAGCATCCTCAATGTCTTGACTTCATGTTGACTGAGTTTGGTGGCGATCGAAATAATTTTCTAGGAGGAGTATATAAAATTCCACGGGGATTCGTATTTAAACAACCCATAATAGCCGACTTCCTGTTGGGCTGGCGTAAAACTTAGAGCACGAAAGTTGTTCTGCCCGATTAAATCTATATGTGTACCGAGTTTCATATTATTACATGCAAGCGTGTTTGATATATGGACCAAGTTTTCGGACCACGTTCAAGGGGGCGCTGTCGAGCCCCCCTGCCACGCCCGGGTACCAGCTTCAGTCCGGCCCTGATGGCCGTGGGTTCTGACCCGTGTGCAAAGTTTCAAGAGTTTTCGAGCACGTTAAGGGCCCCAAAAATGCCAGAGAATTAGCACACAGCAGAGAAAGGGTTAAAATAAAGCCCCCCTCCTCTCTCACACACACACAGACACTGAGAGAGACTGGCAAAATTCTGAGATTTTCTCCCATCAAATCACATTCAAACCAAAATATCTGACTTCCTGTTGGTCGGAGCTAATGACTGTAAATTAGAAAGTTGTCCGGCTCGGGGAGATAAATATAGATACCGATTTTTTTTACTGTAGGTAAAACTAATACCCCATTTTTGACTAAAGGTGGCGCTACTGAGCCCCTTACCACGCCCGTTTCTGAAACTTTTCACAAGTGTACTAGGCAATAAATGTAAAGTGTCTGTCGAGTTTCATGCAATTTCAAGCATGCTAAGAGTCTCAAAAACTTTAAAAAAGAATATTAAAGTTTGATGCGTTGCCATGGCAACAGTATTTAAGATATCAATAATCCTTTCACAGGTCTACATCTGCCGTGTGTTTACATTATACAGATGAAGTTTGAAGCAAATCGGTAAAAATAAGAGGGTGATTTCAAAGCATTTTGAAAGTGACACACTTCCTGCTACCAGTTGGTGGCGCTATAACTTTGACTCACAATAGTCACATCCATGTGATCGGCCTCTTACAACAAACACACTGCTGAAGTTTCATCAAGATCAATTAATGTATGAGGATGTTATAACACACTTCCTGTTTCCAATATTCGCCATAAATTCGTTTTCCTCGCCACGGCCAAACCGTTCGAGATATCAAAAATCCCCTGGCAATTTATCATACTCCATGTCTTGACTTCATGCTGACCGAGTTTCGTGGTCATCGGATGAATTCTCTAGGAGAAGTGTTTCAAATGCCAGAACATGCGTTTCCATACAACCCATAATAGCCGACTTTCTGTTGGACTGGCATAAAACTTAGAGCACGAAAGTTGTTCGGCCCGATGAGATCTATATGTGTACCGAGTTTCATATTATTACATGCAAGCGTGTTTGATATATGGACATGTTTTTGAATCCCATTCCAGGAGGCGCTGCCGAGCCCCCCTGCCACGCCCGGGTACCAGCTTAAGCGCGGCCCTAATGGCCGCGGGTTCTGACATTTGTGCAAAGTTTCAAGAGTTTTTGAGCAGGTTAAGGCCCCCAAAAGTGCCCTAAAGGTAGTAAAATAATAATAATAATAATAAAGAAGAAGAAGAAGAATAATCCTAAGAAAAACAATAGGGCCTTCGCCTTTTCAAGGCTTGGGCCCTAATTATAACAATAAAGGCTTGAAATATCTCACTTTGCATGTAATGAGTCTATATAATATGTTAGTTTCACCTGTTAAGTTGAATTCTTGAAATAAATCAACTTTTTGATGATATTTTAATTATATGACCAGCACCTGTAGGGTTTAATGTGGAGTTGGCCTACCCTTTGCAGCTATAACGTCTACGTTACGTTGAATGACGTAATGGGGTTCGCTTAGGGCTATCCTCTTTGAACAGTAATAAAACAAGCCAATGGCAAGCAAATGCCATGGGTCTGCTGAATTTGCATAGCGTAACTCTGCCCCACCTCGTGGGTATAAAGGAAGTGCGCAGGCAACATGCAGATATGTTTCTTCGCATTTTCTTCGAACAGCGGAAGTGGCAGGGAGACGTATCTCAGTGAACGAGGGTTACATCCGTAACCGAGACGTTCCCTTTCGTTGAAGTACAGAAGTACAGAATACACATATGACCCGGAGGGGGGTGCATACGGAGAACACTGGGGTGACCAGCCCGCAGGGTGGAATATTTCAACCCCATGGGTGGCAGAGTGGCTTGCCAAGAGAAAGGCACATGCTCAGAGAGGCTTACAGTGGAAATACACATGTGGGGGTCTCCCAGAGGGGGAACCATTCACATGGCGGCACCTAGCCAATTGCGAAAACTGCCGGAGGCATAACTGTGGCGTTGACGTCAACAGTGCTGGAGGAACTCAGGGCTTGTGAGGCTCACCTGAGGAGAATATTGCACGTATCCAGTCCGTGGATTGGAATGGCGAGCAAGCTAAGACAGCTGAGCGGGTCCTAGTACCGGCTGGTTGAAGCGAGTACACGGAGAGGACACTGGCTCCACTCGGAGATTGTAGAATCTGGCGATTGTGTTGGGTGTCGCCCAGCCTGCAGCTCTGAAGATGTCTGTGAGCGGGGCGCCATGCGCTAGAGCCCAAGAGGAGGCCAAAAGGGGGCACGCCATCACACCAAGGGGGACCCTGCTGCTGGTAAGCCAAAGCAATGGCATCCACTATCCAGTGAGACAACCTTTGTTTGGAGAGAGCCTTTCCCTTCAGCTTCCCACCATAACAGACAAAGAGCTGGTCTGAGGTCTTGAAACACTGCGTTCTGTCTACATAAGCACGGAGGGCGTGTACTGGAAAGAGCAATGTCAAGACAGGGTCTGCCTCCTTCAGGGGCAGCACTTGCAGGTTCACCACCTGGTCCCGGAAGGGAGTGGTAGGAACCTTGGGATCACGCAAGAATAGGTCAGCCCGAATTCCAGGCACGCTTCGTCTACAGTAAATGTGTGCAGGTCCCCTACCCTCTTGATGGAGGCCAATGCAACCAGGAGCGCTGTCTTAATTGACAGGAACTTAAGCTCCACTGATTGCAGAGGCTCAAAGGGAGCACTCTGCAGGGCAGTTAGAACCACTGAGAGGTCCCAAGAGGGAACGAGAGGAGGGCGACGAGGATACAGTCTCCTCGCTCCTCTCAGGAACCTGATGACCAGGTCGTGCTTTCCCACGGACTTACCTTCGACTGCATTGCGATGTGCGGCGATAGGGGCAACATACACTTTCAGGGTGGAGGGAGACAGCCTTCGCTCCAACCCGTCTTACAGGAAAGAAAGCTCGGTGAGAAAAGACCAGGAGACGAAGAGGTTCCACTTCAACGCGTAGGCATGTCTAGTGGCGTACGCTCTAGCAGAAGTGATGGTACCACTGGTGGTAGGGTACTACAAACCTAACTTGTCCTGTCCAGGAGCCACACGTGGAGGTTCCAAAGATCGGGACGAGGGTGCCACAGGGTGCCCCGTCCCTGAGAAAGGAGGTCCTTCCTAAGAGGAATTGGCCAGGGAGGTGCTGTCGCGAGGAGTACAAGTTCGGAGAGCCAGGTCCGGGTGGGCCAGTGCGGCACAACCAATATGACCAGGGGCCTCATTTATAAAACTTTGCATAGGATTTGCATCAGAAGTGGCGTACGGATGAAACATAGGACGTGCGTACGCACAGAAATATTCGGATTTATAAAACCGTGCGCACGCACATCCTACGCAGTTTTTCAGTAATAAATCACAATCAATTCTAAATGTAGCGCAGCTTTTGCGGCTTCATGTCACGGCCATAGTTGCCCATAAATAGTCCGTGAAACGCCCACAAGTTAATATTAATTGATTGCGAAAACATGGCAAACACAGAGAGAAAAAAAGAAAAAAAACGTAACTTCACTCAATGTGAAGTAAAAGTTATCGTTGGCGAGGTGGAAAAGAGGAGATGTTGTTTGGAGGGCACAGTGTGGGCATTACTAATGCCAAAAAGGCATGAGTGGCCACTTGAGTGGCAAAAGGTTGCAGACGCCGTAAATGGTGTAGCCTCACAACCTCGGACCGTGGCCAAAATAAAAAAGAAATGTTCGGACAAGATCAGCCATTGTGCGTCATTATGCATTGTGATGGGGCATTTTATTTCCATCCATTTAATTGCATCTGACAAGCTACAGATGTCGGTTATAATCTACGTGGAAATGGGAAATAGTTCAGTGCAAATGTAATTTCTTGCAGCTTTCTGAATGGTTGAGACATACGTCATACGTTATTTTTATCAAAAATAAAACAAACTAAAGGCATATGCATGAATACCATGATTCCGTAGCTGATGAAGACATTTTTACTATGAAAACAACTTTCCCCAGTGGACAATTAATACATCTATCTATCTATCTATCTATCTATCTATATATCTCCCTAATTGTCTATTTATCTGTCTATCTAATTGCATATATATCTGCTCCGCCAGACGAGAATATCAGTTTTGTACATTATTTCGTTCTGTTTACCATATTATTTATGAGGATGAATTGCATAACATGCCAATATTATTGCAGAACAATATGCAATATTTTCTTTTTGCAAATATGTGTTAATTTGCATTTCTGTTGTAATTTTCGTTTGATTTTGTTTGTTTCACACTGCAGATCGATCGAACGGGTGTTCGTGTAGGCTGTTAATTGTAAGACTTGCTTTGTGAAGTCTTCATGTTATTTATGAGAGGCAGTATTGCCATTTATTTTACACAACGGTCTACAGTTTTACACACTTTCATGTGTTTCTTCCATCTGCCGATGGTGTCGCCATTTCTCATTTCACCCGTTTTTGTGCGTACGCCTGGGTCAGAGCTTGCGTGAAGGACCGCACATTTTCCCGTGAAGTTTGCTTTTTATAAATACCAATTATTGCGTAGAGAGCGGCGTACGCCTTCTTTTGTGCGTACGCAACGTTTTTAAATGAGGCCCCTGCTCCTCGTCCTCCCTGATCTTGTACAGGGTCTGTGCAAGAAGGCTCACTAGGGGAAACGCATACTTGAGCGTGTCCTCGTCAGGGAATAAAACTGGGTGTACTGGGACGAGTCGTGGGAGCCAAACAGTTCTACCTGAACGTCCCCGAACTGATCCCAAATCAGCTGAACCGACTGGGGATGGAGTCTCCATTCTCCAGGAAGAGGCTGAAGCCGTGAGAGCTCGTCGGCTGCACAGTTCAGGTCTCCCGGGATATGAATTGCTCGAAGCGACTGAGTCGATTTGGTCTAGAATGATATCTCCTAATGGTAGCATGTACAGAGTGAACAGCAGCGGCCCTAGTACTGAGCCTTGTGGTACGCCATGCTGAACTTGTGATCGATAAGACATCTCGTCATTTACTGCTACAAACTGATAACAGTCAGATAAGCATGATTTAAACCATGCTAGTGCAATTCCACTAATGCCAACATAGTTTTCTAGTCTATTTAAAAGGATGTTGTGGTCAATGGTGTCAAATGCAGCACTAAGATCAAGTAACACTAATAGAGGGATACAACCACGATCGGATGATAAGAGCAAATAATTTGTGACTCTAACGAGAGCTGTCTCGGTACTATGGTACGGTCTAAATCCGGACTGAAAATCCTTGCAGATATCATTTCTTTCTAGAAAGGAACATAGTTGTGAGGATACTGCTGTTTTTAATATATTTGACAGAAAAGGCAGATTCGAGATCGGCCTGTAATTGACCTGAATTTTGCATGATCAAGTTGCGTTTTTTTAACAAGTGGTTTAATCATAGCCAGCTTAAAGGTTTTTGGTACGTATCGTAGAGACAAAGACAAATTATATGATTATTATATGATATATGATATGATTATATGATACTCTTAATGATATTAAGAGGATCTATTACATCTGGAAGCATCTCTTTCAGTAGCTTAGTCGGTATAGTATAGTATAGTATATATTCTCTTCTGGCTCTCAACGAAGGCGGTCGCATTTTCTCTCCCTCTCCTCCCCCTGACCTTCCCTGCTTCGCTCCTCTCGTCTAGACTTATGTCTTAACTTTGAGAGACTCTCTCCGCACTGCTCTACAAACTAAAAATCATGGATTTGATCAACTGGTCTCTCAACGCAATTGACACCATCTTCTCGATGAGAAGCTTGGGTTCGGGGGAACCTGACTGCCCTGCCGGAACGTTCGCAGCTGGCTACACGATGGACGCGTGGGAGAGGTGGCGGGTCGTGTGTCTGGCGGCTCTTTCCGTGGAGGACATTGAAGATATCTATCTATTCGGAACCATGATAACAGGTCTTTTGCTGACTGGATTAGACATTGTCCTGGTTTATCAAGAAATTAAGAAGACGGACAGCTGTCCAAAGCCCCACAATGCTGCCCGGCATGATTGAAGCAGTGGGCAGAGCGGTCAGCACTCAGGCTGGGACTATTAACCGCATTATGGATAACAACAGGGAGGTGACCCGAAATATGGATAACATCATGGAGAAGCTCACGGCTTTGCTGATGGACCAGAATGGACAAAGAGAGTAGTCGTGCAAAGGAATGCGGCTACTCGCCCCAAGACCAAATAATCCCAATCTTATCTGCTTTCGGCCCCCCTCAACCAGCACTGGCCTCGGCCAAGGCCGCTGTTGGAACAACAACTCCCCCGGAAGAGCACTGCAGGGAGCCGCTCTTGCTCCTTCCCCCATTTCTCACAGACACCTGCTGATTGTTGACTCTGTTTGGGACCTAATCAAGGTTGTCTCCATGGCAACTTGCTGTGTTAACGCTATAACATCCTGCGGACAGAGGCACCGAGATTTGGATGCCAGGCGGAGCGAATCTCCAGGCCTACACATACACAAACTCTTATATATATATACAGATATGCAATCACCCCCCACCCCACATCCCTCGCCTTCGCCGCTTTGTACCCCCCAGCCTGGCGGGCGGGTCTGTGACCAGCGCCGAATATGGCTGCAGGACCGGATGGCTGCTTGCCTGTGCTGGGTGACCTCCATCCCCCACTCCCCTCCCCTGTTGCAAGTCTTGTGGATTCATGTCGTACTGATTATGTGCTAATGTTGCTGAGGTGTTTTTTTCCTGTTCCCAGACTGTACTCCTCACAGGAGCATAGTCTGGGAGTTGCCTTTTTTTTCCCTCACCTATCCTCATGTCATGCTGTATTACTTTCCTCAATCCTCTGTCTTCCTGTCTTGTCTACCCCATTGTCATATTGTATGTATGTTTTGTATGGACAGGTTGATGGCTAATTTCGCTGGTACTTGTGACTAAGTGACAATAAAGGCTACTACTATAGGGTCTAACATACATGTTGTCGATTTAGATGAGTTAACGAGTTTGCAAAATTCTTCCTCTCCTATAGCAACAAATGAATAAAAATTTTCCTCAGGGAGACTACAATGCAATGCCTGAAGCGATATTGTAGTAGCCGGTTGCATAGTTATAATTTTGTCCCTGATATTATCGATATTATAAGTGAAGAAGTTCATAAAGTCATTACTGCTGTGTTGCTTGGAAACTTCTGGGCTTGAAGCTTTCTTTTTTCATTAGTTTAGCCACTGTTTCAAATAAATACCTAGGATTGTGTTTATTTTCTTCTTATAGGGTTGAAAAATAAGCAGATCTAGCAGCTTTTAAAGCCTCTATGTGTCAGGATACGAGGCACACAGAGATCGAGGTGATGGATTATAACACAACTTTATTGAGAATTGAAACAATAAGTGCATGGGATTCAGGGCAATGACCCGGCGAGGGAGAGAACACAGGAATTTCGGGATCCACACCAGGTAAGTTTTCACTCTTCAGGTCGAGAACTGAAAGTAGCCTTCAGAAGGTTTTAACACAGGTAATCAGAGCCCAAAACTGGTGAGTATTCCCTTTTCGGGTCTGCGGGAATGTAATGTCTTTCCCAGAAGAGGGGTTTAAGGAGAACACAAGATGCGGGATCCACAACAGGTTAGTAAACACTCTTTAGATTATGCATATCTTGAAATCCAAACCCAGAGTATTAACTCAGATACTTTTTCTTACAGGATTTGGTGAGGATTCGGCGGGTGGAACAGAGAGTTCAATGGGACTTGGGGAATTGCTGGCAGTCAGCCCATCGATGGATAACAGCAGTCTTCCTAAAGGTGATAGACAGAGTCAGAGGTTAGTGATCAACAGGTGAGTACTTTTCAGTGAGCTGGGTTCCCAAGGTTTCTCTCAGAGTCAGAATCAGAGGAATATGGTCAGTTCCTGTTGGAGGCTTGACGTTAGACTGCAGTGAGTGTGAGTGTTTTATGGAGCTGGTTAATGAGGTATTGATTATGAGCAGGTGTGAGTGATTAGAATTCTGGGGAGATTGAACGTTGTGTAGGTAGTGATGCAGAGTCTGCTGATTGGTTTCTGACACTATGTAAGCAATCGAGCTCTCCTTCCATAAAATCCGAAATACCTCTAGTTCTTCTAAGCTATCTGGGATGCTGAGATGATGAAACTGATTAGGAAGATTATTGATAAAGCAATCTTAAGTGGGAGAAGTGATAGGTCTAACATATTTATAACACAGAGTCAACTTTGCAGCCTTGTCTAAATGTAATTTACATGAGACTAGATAATGATCTGAGATGCAGAATTTCAACGGCATCAACATCTATTCCATGTAATACTATTAGATCTAGAGTATGATTACGACAATGAGTCGGTCCTGACACGTGTTGTCTAACTCCAATTGAGTTTATAATGTCTTGAAATGCCAATACTAATTCTGATAGAAAGTCTGCAAATTCTTTGATAAAATCTTTATAGTACCCTGGTGGCCTGTATACAGTAGCCAGCAGAATTCTCAAACATGATTTATCGCTTACACTATATATTTTTACATTAAGCACCAACAATTAAAAAAAAGTATGTTTAAAACTAGGTTTCTTAGTGGTTTTGAAAATATTACTATAAATTACAGCAACACCTCCTCCTTTGCGTTTCAGACGAGGTTCATGTTTATAACCGTAATATTGTGGGGTGGACTCATTCAAAGCAAAGTAATCATTTGGTTTTAGCCAGTTTTCTGTCAAACACAGCACATCTAGATTATAATATGAAATCATATCATTAACTATTAGCGCTTTTGAAGTAAGCGATCGAATATTCAGCAACTCAAGCTTTATCATTTGCTCATCTTTATTATATCTGTTTTTATCTGTTAAACATAAATAAAAAAATTAACCTTAGATGGGTTTGGACGTTTTTGGGATTTCCAAATTCGGGGAACACAGTCTCTATGTGATGATATCTAGGTGAAAGAGTCTCTATGTGATGGGATTTATCTGACCGGTCGGTTAAGCCAGTCTGTCTGCTTCCTGACCTGAGCCCCAGATTGTCATGTTTTATCTCTAAGATTATGGGCCAAATTAATAGAGAGAAGAGCAGCACCATCCCAGGTCTTTTCAACAGTTCAGGTTTGCCCCAAAAACTTTTCCAATTGTCTATGAATTCTATATTATTTTGCGGACACCCCCCAGACAGCCAACCATTTAGTGAACACAATCTACTAACTATCTCATCACTCCTGCAAACAGGAAGGGGGCCAGAGCAAATTACAGTGTCTGACATCATACTTGCGAGTTCACACACCTCTTTTAATGTTAATTTTGGTGATCTCCGACTGGCGGAGTCGAACATCATTTTTGCTGACGTGAATAATAATCTTAGAGAATTTATGATTAGCATTAGCCAGCACTTTTAAATTTGCTTTGATGGCAGGCTCTCTGGCTCCCGGCAAACATGTGACTATGGTGGCTGGTGTCTCTATTTTCACGTTCCGTGTAATAGAATCGCCAATAACTAGGGCACATTCAACAGAAATCTCAGTGGGTGTTTCACTGAGTGGGGAGAATCGGTTTAATGTTGAAATAGGAACGGAAGAGCGTTTTTTTTGATCCACGACTACAGTGCCTCTCCGTCACCCATTTGCCCTGCTGCACGGGCTCTAATTCAGCCGGAACCGATTCGTGTAAAGGGTTCACTGGGCTAGGCGCATCCAAAATAGTATCTAAAGCTCTAGCACTCTTCTTACTATTCTCAATAAAATTTTGGATGCGCGTCTCTAGTTCTGAAATCTTCTCCGTCAGCCTGACTGTCTCCCTGCATTTATCACATATAAATCCTATATTGTTGGCAGAGAAGGCTATGCTGAACATGTGACATGAAGTGCAAGTGATAATAACAGGAGAAGTTATTACTCACCGCGTTTGTTGACTGATTCTTACTCACCTGGGCTTTGATGATCTCAAAGGCACGGGTGCGCAAGAGAAAAATAAATAAATAACTGAGCGCACGGGTGATGCGTTAACAGGCTTGCGAAATACTAGCATGTTACAATACAGTGAGGCAAGTTCCATTCTCCTGGCATCCGCCAACCATCAAATGTCAATGAGTCCGTCGGACTCATCCATCGGATTGGCAGAGAGAGAAGCTTGATTCGTCACTCCAGATAACACTTATCCACTGATCTAGAGTCCAGTGGCGGTGTGCTTTACATCAAAGAAAAATCTGTGTTGGGTGAACAAGTCCGACATCCAAAAGAACTGTATACGTGTGGTATTGGGAATTCATATGCATTCGGAGCTCAATGAGAACATTGTCTCTCCTGAATCTATCCACTGGTGTTGCTCTTGGAATACGTTTGGGGAAAAAAATTTGTACACACCTTTCTGTGCTTTGATAAATAAATAATGACCATAAAATCTAAAGTGCATAAACACACACACACACACACACACACACACACATAAAGTCAGATGATAGTGATTTGACAGTGGTACATTTGCATATTCTTGATTCTTCCCATGCAGTTCATCTCCTCTTATTTCAGACAACAGCCATTGTGCTGCAGAGACACTGCAGCCATCAGCTTTGTTCAAGACAGAGAGAGGGAGAGAGAGAGGGAGTCAGAGAAGACATACTGCACAAGCCATGAATTTCCATTAATCATAACTCCTCTATTCACTCACTCACTATCACCACATACAGGGCACTCCGGAGAGAGAGGGATAGACCTGTTAAAAATAATAAGCCACTACAGAGATGGGAAGTGCTGATTAAATTAAACTCTCGTTAATCAGGATTCTGACACCACCCCATCTCCCTATTTCTCTCTCTCTCTACCTCAGGGCAGAGTTATGTTAATATCTGTGCCATAAGGTAATATCTACAGACATAAGACAGAGTCCAATAAACCTTTTTACCGTTGAAAGAGAAACTGAACACAAACTAAAAATGGTTCAACCACACAGTGCTGAAAATATTTGTCTATGCAGATTATTTCTAAATAATCAAACACCTTTGTTTGACAAAAGCAGAAACAAAGTCAATGATGTTCCGTTTGCACTTCTTAAAGAGAAATAGCATTTTCGGTCCATGAGTTCTCTCTGGATTTTGGGTAAAAAAGGCTACAACGACCCAAAGTTTGTGAGTTTATGTTCAGAGTTAGATGGCTGACTGTGTTTGCAATAAATATCCAAAATATTGGTAAAATGTGGCATTACATTTTGAAATTTGAAATACATAACTGCAGGTAAACACTGATTTTAGTGACCCTAAGTGAAATATAGTGAGTGATAAAAACACATTACATTTTTCGGTAATGCTTTAGATTACAGCTCGGAAAGTACTGTGTAATTAAAGCCACACTGTGTAACTTTTTTAGTTTATTCTTAGCTAAAAACACTTAGTTCTTTCAAAAATATAGGTGCTCATTAATGTATATTTACTTCGTTCAAGTAATAAAGTATTCTCGTGAGTGTATAATATGCCATTGAAAATACATACGGGTGAGGGGTTCGAATGTCGGTCGCCATGTTGCCCCTCCATCTTGAAAGTGCATTAGCCAAAGAGGGACATACCCGTTAATTCAAGCTTCGCCTTTCGCGTCTCCGCAATTCACTGGCACCGGCCCTGTTTTTATTTTTTCCTCTACCTCTAGTCCTCTACCTCTCCCTCGCACCTCCGTCACATCAATTGATCTCTGCTCACGGAGAAAATGATATAGCCTACAATGTAAACTTTGCCTTACGCTAGTGATGTCGTACAATATACAGAATAATGATAGCACTGATAAAAGTTACTTTACTAAGATTAGCTTGCATTCGTCTGGGAACCTGATAGCTGATGTTAGCAATGAAATGGTAAAAAAATAACGAAAACATAAAACTATTATTCATTTTACATAGATGTCATAACCTATATGTTAACTGACAAATTAAATTATAGCAAATTATAATAGTTTTCTAAAGTAACCTCATCATGAAGGAATACTCATGGACGAGGTCGAACTGGAAGCCATGTTAATCTTGGACTACATTGGCCACCGTAGGAGTTAAAACGAAATCGGAATTGAGAGGAACAGAAACTAATATTCACTGGATGGTCATATACCTTTTCACCGCCAGATGGGGGTAAAAATCACACAGTGTAGCTTTAAAGACATTTAACAGCGCAACTTTCTGTAATTATAGTGTACCTACGTGTAAGTAAATGGGAACAACATGTAAAGTTTGGGAAATAAATGGGTAACAACCAGGAGAATATAAAAAATATATTTATACTGTAAGTATTATAGAACTAAGGGGTACTTATTCTACTATTATGATACAACAATCACATTTGGGACCAATTTAGCAAGAACATACACTGCGTACCTTTTTTGTAATAATGGTGTACCAATACATATAGGCTTTTTTTAAAAATACAGGGTACACTTACACTATCTATGCGTTTATACAGTAATCTTTTTAACTAAAGTGCACTGAAAACTAAAAAAAATTGCAACTTTTGCTTAAATATTGGTGAAAGATACTCTTTTTTCATGTAGTGGTGCTTGTTATCCTCTTGTTCCATGTAGTTACAGGGTAAGTGTGACATGGGCCGTAAATTAAAGAAGCCTGCTTTTTACCCTCATGTTCCATGTAGTGACAGGGTATGAACAATAAACATACATACACAATCTAATATCACTGACTTGGAAACCTTTATTTGAAACACAACTTAATTCAAAACAGATTTACAACTAGGGTGACCACCTGTCCCGCTTTACGTTGTACTGTACAGCAATTTTACCCTTTGTCCCGCCTCACGCAAATTGAGCATCTGTCCCGCTTTTTCATTCGACCCTGCCTAATAAATACACGGATACGTCCATAGCCGTACTGTTAACTTATGTCCAATAGTTCAGAGGACAGCAATACAAGCGGTAGTCGATAGGCTCGTACGATAGAGTCGTACGTCAATCAAACCGTTGACTGGTGCACGCCTCCTCAACATTGTCAACAATCTCAAATTGGAGAGCGCGCTGTTTGGTCAGGTTTAGCAGCCATGGCCAGTGTGGCCACGAAAAAGAGAAGATGCACTTTTAATAGCGAATGGACCGCAACATACTCTTGGTTAAGACGTGTAGATGACGAAGCAGAGAGAGCTTTTTGCATTTTATGCCAAAGCAGTTTTTCTGTGGGACATGGTGGAGAATACGACGTGAAGCGACATGGTGCGTGTGAGTACCACAAAAAAAAGCACATCATCAAGAAACATGCAAATCAGTGCAATCGTTTTTCAATAAAACAAGAAATGACCCGCAGGCTGACAAAGATTCGGCAGCAGAAGTGACGAGCATTTATCATGCCGTACAGCACACACATTCATATCGCTCTACCGACTGCAGTAACAAGTTATGCCCAGTAATTTTTCCAGATTCTGAAATAGCTAAGAAAATGTCGTGTGGCCGCACCAAAGCAACAGCTATTGTAACAGATGTCCTTGCTCCGGTCTCAGTGGAAAAATGTATTCAAGAACTGACATCACCTATGCTTGCGGGTGGAACGCACACACCGTTTTTTTCAGTGGCGTCAGATGCTTCTAACCACGGCAGCACCAAGCTTTTACCCCTGGCGGTGAGATACTGGACCCCAGAGCTTGGGTTAAAGAATAGAGTTGTTGATTTTTACGAGGATAGCGCAGAGACGTCAGAATCAATCCACCGCCAGATTACTAACAAACTGAAAGAGAATGGCCTCAGACTGGAGATGATCTCCGCTTACACAGCTGATAACGCTAGTGTGAATTATGGAAAGTTCAAATCTGTTTATCAGAAGCTGAAGGCAGATAATGCTGGCATTATCAAGGCTAATTGTATGGCTCATGTCGTGCATAATTGTGCGAAATATGCTGGAGACAAACTAGACATAGACATCGAATGTACAACTAACAAGATTTACAGTCACTTCTCATCATCTGCAAAGCGCACTGAAGAACTGAAATCATTGTTTGAATTTGTGGATCAAGACTATCATGCTGTACTGAGGCATGTACCTACAAGATGGCTAAGTATATGGCCTGCTGTCTCAAGGCTTCATGTCAGCTGGCCTGCAGTGAAGGCCTACTTTCTGTCATTAGGAGAGGAACACTGTCCAAAGGTGCTATGGAAGCTTTTTAAAAAGGATGAACACGGTGATGATGGGCTCCCTCTTCAGTTACAGGTCTATCTTTCCTTCCTCCATAATGCACTGAAGACATTCCATGATGTTATACTGCTGTTGGAGGGAGACAATATAACTGTCTGTGAGTTATATGACATTCTCTCCACTCTTCAGAGAAAGCTCCAGCAGCGGCAGGCAGACTCCTTTTTTGGAGTTGAAACCAGTGCACTTCTCCAAAAGTTTCCAGACTGTGAAGCAAGAGCAATCAAGCAGGACTTCTCTAATTTCTACAGCAGTTCACTCAGCTACCTTGACAAATGGTATGATTTCTCAGACAGCAACTTTCACAAGCATGTGGCATTGTTAGGTCTTAAGAGTGAATTCACATTCTCTCATCTCTGTGATGTGGTGGAGATCCTCCAGATGAGAGATAAACTAAACATGGATGAGGTCTATGAAGAATACTGTGTGATTTTGCCACGCCAGCGCCAGCAGGAGGTTGTAAAGAGAACAGTTCCTGTTTTGGAGAAATGGTCAACTTTGCTCCAAGGCACAAACACACCAAATTTGACTGTACTTGGATCCTTTCTCTTTAGCATCCCTGTGTCAAATGCACATGTGGAAAGAGTGTTTTCACTGATGACTGCAGCATGGACTGACCAACGAAACCGGTGCTCTGTGGATCTTATCAAGAGTGAGATTCAAGTCAAGAGCAACTTTGGATATAGCTGCACAGAGTTCTACAGCTTTGAAAGAGAAAACTCTCCTGGATGCAGTACGGACAGACAAAAAGTATAAATTCAAGAAGAAGAACAATTAAGGTAAAATGAACATTCGTTGTGTAAAATTTATATGTGTGGTCCTCTTGCTACACCTATGTTGGTTTTTATTTGGTTGGTTAGCTGCTACCTATGTGTTTCAGAAAAGTGCTGTCCATGGTGCTGGGGAATGCTGTTGGCCTGCTACCGTCTGGATTGTGTTGACACAGGCAAAATATGTGTCTGCTTGATGGGAGAATTTTTTACTTTTTTTATCCCATATAGCCATTCTTATCAAAAAAGATTTTGGTTTACCTTATTTGCACTGAAATAGTTAAACTTGCTATAGGCAAGCCCTAAATATGTTGCACTGTATAGGCTAGGCCTTATATTTTGTTGAACTTAAATAGGCTAGGCCAAATATTTTTTTGTGTCTTGTATTTTAAGGTGAATTTGATTCACTCAGAGCATTTTTTTTTGTTCCGTAATGCCTGGTCGGACAGTTTGATAGTCCCAATAAAGACGAGATGTTGCAAAATTAGTGTTTTGTCTTTTATAGGCCTATGCCTTAAGCTGTAGAAACTTTGGGTGATATTTTGGGTCAGGTAGTGTCTTAATCTTTTAGTCGGTGGGTTTAAAAAATGTTTCTTGGTAAATTAGATAGACAATATATCTTAAGTTTAAAGTTATTACGTCTGTCCCACATTGTCCCACTTTACCATGCTACTTGCCCCACATTTTGTCTGACCGGAGGTGGTCACCCTATTTACAACACTTCTTTTTAGTTTAAAACTGCTTTTTTAAAATCAACAATTCGCTTCAAATGCTTAAGCCTTGACAGATAGTAGCATGTTTCATCCACCCTTTTTTCTTCCTTTTATTCCTCTTCTTTTTCTTTCTTTCAACTGATGAATCTGAAGAAGAAATCATGTCTCCTGCTATTCTTTAAGAAAATGCAGCACACCCAGAAATACGTCCTCAACATTTACGCATCTTTTACCCTCATGCCCTCATCCAAGATGTATACGACTTTTGTTCTTTAGATTAAAACAGATAAAGATTTTTAAAAAATTTAAAAATACATCTCTGGGAATACATATAATGCAATTTTATGTGTTCCTAAAAGTTGTAGCATCAAACAGCCTATACTGCAATAACTGTAGTAATCCATACGACCCCAATGGATGGATCAATGTCTTCTGAAGTGAGACGATTGGTGTTTGTAAGAAAAATGACAATATTTTAAACTGTAGACTATCGCTTCAGACCAACTGTAATAAGTTGTTTTTCAAATAAAGGTTTTTGAGTCAGTGATATTAATTGTGTATGTATTTTTATTGTACTTATCCTGTAACTACATGGAACAAGAGGGTAACAAGCACCACTTTAATTTACAACCTGCAATGTCACACTTACCCTGTAACTACATGGAACAAGAGTATGTTTCCCAGTATTTATTTATCTTCCGTTCCGTCTGCCCGTTTGACTGCGGGTGGTAACCTGAGGAGAGGCTGACGGTCACACCTAGGAGAGAGAAGAACGTCCTCCATACCTAGGCCCTCTATCTGACACAATGTCCTCGGGAATTCCGTAAACTTTGAAAATATGGTTGAACATCAGCTCGGCAGTCTGCATGGCGGTGGGAAGTCCTTTCAGGGGAATTAGACGGCATGACTTGGAGAATCTGTCGATGATTACTAGAATGCAGGTACAGTTATCGGAAGCAGGTAAGTCCGTTATGAAATCGACTCCTAGGTGTGACCAGGGTCTGTTGGGAACGGGCAGAGGATGAAGCTTTCCGGAGGGAAGATGACGAGGGCTCTTCGAGATGGCGCATTCCTTGCAACCTCTCACCTACCTTCTGACGTCCGCTGCCATGTGAGGAGCGTTCTCACTACGCTTCTGGTGAGAAGCGTTCTTTTAGCAGCAAGAGGGTCTCATTGACCCCTGGGTGGCCAGTGCCCAGTGACGTGTGGGAAGTGTGGATGAGAGAAGTGCGCCGTGTCCGGGTGATGTAGAGCAAACCTGGTGGGCAACCCGGCGGAGTTTGGTGGAGACATTGGAGGAGGGCAGGGTCTCCTCAGACCAAGTGGGCAGGGTCTCCTCAGACCTTACAAAAAGATTATCAGGCAGGATATGGTCTGGCTTTTCTGTCCTCTCTTCAGGACCATGGAGACGGGATAAAGCGTCCGCTTTAATATTTTTGAAACCAGGGAGGTAGGAGATGGTAAAGCGGAAATGGGTAAAGAACAATGCCCATTTAGCCTGTCGTGGGTTTAATCTCTTGGCGTCTCTGAGGTACTGTAGATTCTTGTGATCCGTCAACACCATGAATGGATGTTGTGCGCCCTTCAACCAGTGTCTCCATTCCCCAAGAGCCAGCTTGACGACTAACAGCAATTGCAACCCTGTTGAAGATGTCGTAGTTGACTTCCGCCGGGTTGAGTTTGCGGGAGAAGGCGCATGGATGGAGTATACTTGGGTTTCCCTGCTGCTGGGAAAGGACCGCTCCCACTCCTGTGGTCGAGGCGTCGACCTCCACGACGAAGGGCTTCTCTGGAGCGGAAGTGAAATATTTCTTGAGAGACTTGAAGGCTTGGGTGGCAATGGGTGTACAGGACAGAGACTTGGGCTTGTGGCGTAGGAGGTGAGTAAGTGGACTGGCGATGGTGCTGTAGTTCAGGATGAAGCGGCAGTAGAAATTGGCGAATCCGAGGAATTGAGGGTAGTGGGTATATGCCAGTTGCGGATGGCATCCACCTTCCCCTCGTCCATCCGGATGCCACTGTTATCAATGTGATAACCAAGGAACTGCACTGAGGGTGGTGGAAAGAGCATTTCTCTGCCTTCAGGCACAACTGGAAATCCTTCAGGCGTTTCAGGACCTCCGCAACGTCGTGGCGATGTTCGGTCATACTCCGGGAGTAAATCAGGATATCATCTATAAATGACCAAGACAGACTTGTGGAGGAACTCCCGGTGTACCTCATGGATGAAGTCCTGGAATACGGAGGGGGCGTTGGCCAATCCATATGGCATGACGAGGTACTCATAGTGCCCAGTGGGAGTCACAAAGGCCATCTTCCATTTGTCCCCCTCACGTATCCGGATGAGGTTGTACGCGCTGCGGAGGTCCAACTTGGAGAAAACAGTGGCACCACGAAGATGTTCTAGCGCAGCGGGGACGAGAGGAAGGGGGTAACGGAATTTGACAGTGATCCGGTTGAGTGCACAGTAATATATACAGGGCCGCAAGCCTCCATCCTTCGCCACAAAAAGGAAGCTGGAAGCAGCAGGGGAAGTAGGCGGATGGATGTAACCTTGATCCAGAGCCTCCTTAATGTATTCCACCATGGCCTTCTCCTCCGGAAGTGACAGAGGATAAATCTTCCCACGGGGCACTGACTCAATGGCACAGTCCAATGGCCAGAGTGGAGGTAGCTTGGAGGCTCGCTGGGGGCAGAAAACATCACTGAAGTGGGCATAACAGTTCTCTTGTTGTTTAGTGTATTATTTTCCAGAAAGTAGGGCTATTTTCGATTCTGTGGTTACTTGTACATTTTTACCTTCAAACAAATCTGTATTTTAATTAGACGCGTGACTACTTTATATAACAGCCGCGTCTGAGAAGTAGGCTATTGCAGTTTAAATTTTATAGCACTTAAGTGTAGCTGTCCATAGAGGCAGTTTCAATTTTCTCCCATTTTCGGATTATTTGCTTTGGCTGTGTTAATTGCTTGGACTAGCAGCAACTGTAGAACAGATATAAAGGCGAGGAGAATCAGAACAAGGCAGGACAAGCGTCAGTCTGCGTGAAGAACGAGAGTGCGCAAGTGGTTTTTTCTTAATATTCAGTTTTCTTGTTGTTTAGTGTATTATTTTCCAGAAAGTAGGGCTATTTTCGATTCTGTGGTTACTTGTACATTTTTACCTTCAAACAAATCTGTATTTTAATTAGACGCGTGACTACTTTATATAACAGCCGCGTCTGAGAAGTAGGCTATTGCAGTTTAAATTTTATAGCACTTAAGTGTAGCTGTCCATAGAGGCAGTTTCGATTTTCTCCCATTTTAGGATTATTTGCTTTGGCTGTTAATTGCTTGGACTAGCAGCAACTGTAGAACAGATATAACGGAGAGGAGAATCAGAACAAGGCAGGACAAGCGTCAGTCTGCGTGTAGAACGAGAGCGCGCAAGTGGTTTTTTCTTAATATTCAGTTCTCTTGTTGTTTAGTGTATTATTTTCCAGAAAGTAGGGCTATTTTCGATTCTGTGGTTACTTGTACATTTTTACCTTCAAACAAATCTGTATTTTAATTAGACGCGTGACTACTTTATATAACAGCCGCGTCTGAGAAGTAGGCTATTGCAGTTTAAATTTTATAGCACTTAAGTGTAGCTGTCCATAGAGGCAGTTTCGATTTTCTCCCATTTTCGGATTATTTGCTTTGGCTGTGTTAATTGCTCGGACTAGCAGCTGTCCTCACTCAGGCGTTTGAAAGCACTATATTTCTTTAGTGTGCGCGCTGTCATGCAAGCGTCAGCGGAAGCGTTCAGCTCTCCTCGTGTGAAGACCGACTCGGGTAAAGACCATCGACTCCTGCGCGACTCCACCGAGCAAGGACACCGACAAGGCACATAAGTATCCTATTCTCCCTCTTCCTTTCACACTGGTATAGTATTTCCCTACTAATTATGTGTTTTCAATACATTCCTGTTGTCTCTCGACGACGCTCTCCCATCACGCACAGAATGCAGCGCAATACTGCTAATCTGCGTCCCATTCTCTCATCCTCTCACACACCTCTCTCTATTTCTATGGGTCTATGGAACTGTCAGTCAGCAGTCAACAAAGCTGACTTCATTCCAGCCTTTGCATCTCATTCTACTCTTAATATTTTAGGCTTAACTGAGACCTGGATTCGTCCAGAAGACTCAGCAACCCCTGCTGCTCTCTCTAACAACTTCTCTTTCTCTCACACTCCTCGCCAGTCTGGGAGGGGTGGGGGCACAGGTCTTCTCATTTCTAACAATTGGAAATACTCAACCCTCTCCTCTCTCTGCAATAACTACTCGTTTGAATATCATGCTATTACACTTACAACTCCCATTAAAATCCATATTGTAGTCATATATCGACCCCCAGGTCAACTAGGAAGCTTTGTAGAGGAGCTGGATGTGCTGCTGTCTTCTTTCCCTGAGGATGGCACCCCACTTGTAGTCTTTGGTGATTTCAACATTCATCTAGAGAAGCCGAATGCAACAGACTTCATCTCTCTCCTAGCCTCATTCGATCTCAAACGGCTCATCACCTCAGGTACTCACAAATCAGGCAACCAACTAGACCTGGTTTACACACGCAACTGCATCACAGACAACACTTTGGTGAAACCTCTCCACGTTTCTGATCATTTCCTCATTACTTTCAATCTACAACTCACTACCCATGCTCCACCAACCCCCCTACCAGTTACTTTCAGACGGAACCTGCGCTCACTCTCTCCCTCCCATCTCTCCTCTGCTGTGTCATCTTCTCTTCCCTCACACTCACAATTCTCATCTCTGGATGTTAATACCGCAACAGATACTTTATGCTCCACTTTAACTTCTTCTTTAGACAATATCTGCCCTATCTCCTCCAGGCCAGCACGCACTACTCCCTCTAACCCCTGGTTATCCGAGGTTCTTCGTGAACACCGGACTAAATCAATCTCTGCTCTCTTCCTTTTCTGCTGATGTTCATGCTGCAAAATCTTCTTATTTTCACAACAAGATCAACAGCTCCGCTAACACACGAACTCTTTTCAAGACATTCAACTCTCTCCTCTGTCCACCTCCACCACCACCCACCTCCTCTTTAACTGCTGATGATTTTGCTAACTTCTTCACCAACAAAACAACAACCATCAGCAATCAGTTCTCAGCTCCACACACACAGGAACCCAGTCCAACCCCTCCCACTCCCAAACACTTTCTCTCCTCCTTCTCTCCACTAACCGAGGAAGAAATATCTAAACTTCTCCTCTCCAGTCACCCTACCACCTGCCCTCTAGATCCCATCCCATCACACCTTCTACAAGCCATCTCTCTCACAATTCTACCAGCACTCACACACATCATCAACTCATCGCTCCACACTGGCACTTTTCCTACAGCATTCAAGCAGGCTCGGGTAACTCCACTGCTTAAGAAACCCACATTAAACACATCACTCTCAGAGAATTACAGACCTGTCTCTCTCCTACCATTCATTGCGAAAACACTTGAACGAGCTGCCTTCAACCAAGTATCATCTTTCCTCTCTCTGACCAACCAACTAGATGTAAACCAATCTGGCTTCAAGAAAGGGCATTCAACCGAGACTGCATTGCTGTCAGTCACAGAAGCCCTGCGGATCGCAAAAGCTGCCTCCAAATCATCAGTTCTCATTCTCCTGGATCTGTCTGCTGCCTTCGACACTGTGAATCATCAGATCCTCCTGTCCACCCTCTCATCACTGGGCATCACAGGAACTCCTCTCCACTGGTTTGAGTCCTATCTCACAGGTAGGTCCTTCAGGGTCGCATGGAGTGGCGAGGAATCCAAAGCACATCAACTGACTACAGGGGTTCCTCAGGGTTCAGTTCTTGGACCGCTCCTCTTCTCCATTTACACCACATCACTGGGACCCATCATACAGGCACATGGCTTCTCTTACCATTGCTATGCTGATGACACCCAGCTCTACCTCTCATTTCAACCTGATGATCCCACAGTAGCTGCACGTATCTCAAGCTGCCTGGCGGACATCTCGGCATGGATGAAGGAACATCACCTGCAGCTCAACCTGGCAAAGACTGAGCTTCTCGTCCTCCCTGCCAATTCGTCTCTACAGCACGACTTCACTATCCAGCTAGATTCAACTTTAATCACCCCATCAAGGTCGGTCAGAAACCTTGGAGTAACATTTGATGAGCATCTGACCCTCACAGACCACATCACAAAGACAGCTCGATCATGCAGGTTTGCACTGCACAACATCAGGAAGATCAGGCCCTTCCTAACTGAGCAGGCAACACAACTTCTCGCCCAGGCCTTGGTTATCTCTAGGCTGGATTACTGCAATGCTCTTCTGGCCGGTCTTCCATCATGTGCAACAAAACCTCTACAAATGATCCAGAATGCTGCAGCCCGTCTTGTCTTCAACGAGCCCAAAAGGGCCCACGTCACTCCTCTGTTCATCTCTCTGCATTGGCTACCACTCGCTGCTCGCATCAAGTTCAAGGCATTGACGCTTGCTTACAGATCGACCACAGGCTCAGCCCCCTCCTACTTTC